>JAKUCV010002918.1:320463-407869 GCA_028386065.3 Turnera subulata
TTTTAATTAAAGTATAGTACCGAAATTATATTCGGAAATACGTACGGTTAATTATTTTCAATAAAAGATAATAATAACGGATAAGGACCGGGATGGGTAATTTCGTAGTATTGGCATCATTGCATACCGAATATGTGCATTTATGTGGGTGTATGTTGTTTTATTGTATAGGTTTGATATCGGGCAGTTTCCCGAGGAGCCGGCGTCGGACCGGTTAGTATTTCCGGAGTTGAGTAATCGGCCAAGGTGAGGATGGATTTCCTTCAATATGTGCCTTGTTACTCGGTATTTGTGTTTTTGTTGGTTATTGCTATGTTGCATGTTGTATTTGCTGTGTTTTAGTTCGGGATGTCTATCCCGATGTCCTGTTTGGTTTTCGGGATGTTTATCCCATGTCGGTTATTTTGGACATTTGTCCTTGAGTCGTTTTGACACTAAATAAATGGAATAATTAATAAATTGTGACAAGGATGTCGATCCCTGGTAAGTTGGATAGGGATGTCTATCCCGGTATTCTGGTTAGGGATGTCGATCCCTGTGATTTGATTTTGATAACGGTAATATAATTGTCGCGTGATAGGTAGTGGTACGACTCGATGGTTAGAAAACTGTTTCGTGGTGGCCTTGACCTGGGTTACTTGATAAGCATGTCTATGCTTGGCATGTCTATCCCGTGATATATTTTTGGGATGTCTATCCCTGGGTTCGTATTTTTGGGATGTCTATCCCTGGATTTGGTCTGGCACCCGGAATGTGTTTATAACCAGGTTCGACCACTAGCTTATTCGTGACGGGGCCCGGAAAGATAAAATTGGATAATTGATTTTATTTGAGTCTTTTGGTTGGGCTGTTTAGCCCGTGTTTTTGACTTGAGTAGTTATAGTGTGCATACTGATCGTCTTTCCATTGTCGTGAGCACTTCGGACTCACCCCTCACCTGCGGGCTTTCATCCCGTAGGATGAGTTGTTCATTGTACAGGTTTGGTGCATTCCAGACAGGCTGCAGCGTTACCCCTTGGACAGGCTTGGATCCATAGTTTGCATCTGTGCATACAGTGTTTATGTGAGTTTCATAAGTCTTCCGCTGTGCATTGTTTTTGTTATTATTGGGCCATTGGGCCGGTTGAGATTTTATTGTTGTTTTTATTATGGGCTGTTGAGCCCGGATATTTGTTGTATACACTGTATGCTGAGTCATGTTGGGTTGGGTTGTCACAGTTCCGGCTCGTGTTTACTGTGTACGGTAAATACGGGTCGGGGCGTTTCAGTTTTTTTTCCTATTTTTCTATTTTTTTTATTTCTTTTCTTTTTTTTTTTCCTTTTTTTCTCTTTTTTTTTCTTTTTCTTTCCCTCTTTTTTTTTCTTTCTCCTTTTCTTCTCTTCCTCTCCTCTTCCTTTCTTCCTCTGCTCTCTTTTTATAAACCGTAAAAATACTGTGCAACGTGTGATCCTTCAATAATGCAGCTTGTCTGCATTATGGAGCGAGTCCGGTCCGGTCCAGAAAATAACTGATACCCCCTTAATTATTTTCTGGTGTGATTTTTCTGAGGATTTCGGGACCCGAAAAATACCGACTTAGGTTCGAAAAATCCACGGAAAAATCTCGAGCGCGGGAAAACCCTCGGTTACGAAAAACGACGCTCGATTTACTTGAATTAATTACCCAAGATTAATTCATTCGGTAAATTACTGTAAAAAGACTTTTACAGTCCTGACTGATAATCGAGCACAAAAGAGGCTGGATACGATTCACAATGACCTTGGTTAAAATTTGATAAGGGACAGGCATATCGGCTGAAATTGAGAAACCAACTCAAGATTATCCACCTTCGAAATTAAAACCACCAATGTTTCTGCAAGCTTGGGATCCATTACCCCTACAATAAAGGCTTGTCGAACCAGTTCCCACAAATCATCGCCAAGATGTCCCAAAAAGTCTTGAAAAATACTGGATGAAAGCCATCAGGCCCCGAGGCTTTATAGCTTTCCATATGTTGGGGCGGGGGCTTTAGTTTTTTTTTTTTTTTTTGTCGAAAAGGGCTTTAGTTAGACTTTATGATACAACAAAGATAGTTATATATGCTAGTTAACCTTATCGGTTCGCATAAAGTAGTTTTATACTAATGTGATTTATTTTTATTAATTTTTTTGTATATAAGAGTGTCAGTTTTGTTTCATGTGTAGTGTTGAAAATCTGCCTGGTAGTAAGTGACCAACACTAATTCAATTTAGTTTTTTTTAGTATATAGGGACTTAGCTCATAATCATTTACTAAAGAATTACATGATTATTAAAGTTGAGCTCTTAACTTCTTGGATGGTCATTGTGGCTTTAAAAATTTTGACTAGTTATCATTTGGGGAGAATAAATGGAAAATTAAGCTTAAAAAATTGTTTTTATATTGTTTTTGTATCAAGAATATTTAATTGATTATGGGATTGACTTTCAACTCCCAAAAAAAAGAAAAAAGTATTCAGGGACGGGTGTGATATCAACCAACGATATTTCATATGGTGGTTAATAATATTAATAATATAAATATTATTAATAACGCAAGCGGCATGTGGTTCTTATGGAGCAACAGCATCCAAGTCAACATCAACAATGACCCCAACAGCTTCAGGGTCAACGTTGTTCCAAGGCGATAAATGTATTTTTATTTTTATAAAATATCAATGTAATATTTCTGTTTGTATTTCAAATATTAGTATTATTAATAATATTTATATTTCCGCTTATCTATGGCATCATTACCTCTTATGTGTATGTTCTGCGACAGCTGGCGTCCCTTGACTGGATCCATAATGCACTAACTAAAATGATATAAAGTAATAAACAAATGGAGCGAACTATGCAAACAAGGACAACAAACACACAAAAACTGCCCAACAAGACCTAACGCCCGCTCCGCTACCAAAATGAAACGCCCCGACCTGTATTTACTGTACACAGTAAACACGTGCCGGAACTGTGACGACCCAACCATACCAAGCCCAGCATATAGTGTATATAACAGAAATCCGGGCTCAACAGCCCAAAGTAAAAACAACAATAATAACTCAACCGGCCCAATAGCCCAATAATATCAATATAATGCACAGCGGAAGACTTAATAACTCACAAAAACACTGTATGCGATACTGATGCAAACTATGGATCCAAGTCCTGTCCAAGGGATAACGCCGCAGCCTGTTTGGAATGCACCAAACCTGTACCAAAAATAACTCATCCTACGGGATGAAAGCCCGCAGGTGAGGGGTGAGTCCGAAGTGCTCACCGACGAAGGATAGACAATCAATATGCAACACTAAAATTACTCAAGTCAAAAACAGGCACAACAGCCAAACCAAAAGACCCGACCCAAAACCGGTCCAAGACCAAAAGACTCAAATAAAATCCAATTTCCAATTTTATCTTTCCGGGCCCCGTCACGGATAAGCTAGAGGTCAGACCTGGTTATCAACATATTTCGGGTGCTAGACCAAATCCAGAGAACCCAGGGATCGACATCCCAAAAATACGAACCCAGGGATAGACATGCTTATCACAAGTAACCCAGGTCACGACCACCACAAAACAGTCTTAAACCATCGAGTCGTACCATTACTTATCACGTGAAAATTATATTATCATCATCAAAATCAAATCGCAGGGATCAACATCCCTGACCAAAATGTCGGGGTAGACATCCCTATCCAAAATCAAGGATAGACATCTTTATCACAATTTATTATTAATTCCGTTATACTTATACCAAAAGACTCAAAGATAAACGTCCAAAAACCAATCACAATACTGGGATAAACATGTGAGCCGAGAAGCGACGCAGAACTCATCGCCATGTACAGTAACCCGAGAGGGGAGGTGACGATGAACAGTGTCCCTCTCCCTTTTTTCCATTTTCCCCATTTTCTATTTTCTTTATTTTTCTTTCTATTTTCTTTTCTTTTCTTCCTATTTTCTGTATTGTTTTTTTTCTTCTTCTTCTACTCTGTTTTTTTTCCTATTTTTCTGTTTTTTTCTTTATTTCTTTTCTTTTCTTTTTTTTTCCTTTTTTTCTCTTTTTTTTCTTTTTCTTTCCCTCTTTTTTTTTCCTTCTCCTTTTCTTCTCTTCCTCTCCTCTTCCTTTCTTCCTCTGCTCTCTTTTTATAAACTGTAAAAATACTGTGCAACGTGTGATCCTTCAATAATGCAGCTTGTCTGCATTATGGAGCGAGTCCGGTCCGGTCCAGAAAATAACTGATACCCCCTTAATTATTTTCTGGTGTGATTTTTCTGAGGATTTCGGGACCCGAAAAATACCGACTTAGGTTCGAAAAATCCACGGAAAAATCTCGAGCGCGGGAAAACCCTCGGTTACGAAAAACGAAGCTCGATTTACTTGAATTAATTACCCAAGATTAATTCATTCGGTAAATTACTGTAAAAAGACTTTTACAGTCCTGGTAAAAATCTAAATTTTTACCCGGACTGATAATCGAGCACAAAAGAGGCTGGATACGATTCACAATGACCTTGGTTAAAATTTGATAAGGGACAGGCTTATCGGCTGAAATTGAGAAACCAACTCAAGATTATCCACCTTCGAAATTAAAACCACCAATGTTTCTGCAAGCTTGGGATCAATTACCCCTGCAATAAAGTCTTGTCGAACCAGTTCCCACAAATCATCGCCAAGATGTCCCAAAAAGTCTTGAAAAATACTGGATGGAAGCCATCAGGCCCCGAGGCTTTATAGCTTTCCATATGTTGGGGCGGGGGCTTTAGTTTTTTTTTTTTGTCGAAAAGGGCTTTAGTTAGACTTTATGATACAACAAAGATAGTTATATATGCTAGTTAACCTTATCGGTTCGCATAAAGTAGTTTTATACTAATGTGATTTATTTTTATTAATTTTTTTGTATATAAGAGTGTCAGTTTTGTTTCATGTGTAGTGTTGAAAATCTGCCTAAAGTAGTTTTATACTAATGTGATTTATTTTTATTAATTTTTTTGTATATAAGAGTGTCAGTTTTGTTTCATGTGTAGTGTTGAAAATCTGCCTGGTAGTAAGTGACCAACACTAATTCAATTTAGTTTTTTTTAGTATATAGGGACTTAGCTCATAATCATTTACTAAAGAATTACATGATTATTAAAGTTGAGCTCTTAACTTCTTGGATGGTCATTGTGGCTTTAAAAATTTTGACTAGTTATCATTTGGGGAGAATAAATGGAAAATTAAGCTTAAAAAATTGTTTTTATATTATTTTTGTATCAAGAATATTTAATTGATTATGGGATTGACTTTCAACTCCCAAAAAAAAGAAAAAAGTATTCAGGGACAGGTGTGATATCAACCAACGATATTTCATCTGGTGGTTAATGTTTCATGTTTAAACCCCTGAGGCAAGGGTTCGGTTCCACCCTTTGCATTTTGACTTTAACCAGTTTTTTTCTTTCCTATGCCTGCCCAGAGGAGATACCTTTTTTCCTTTCCTACGCCTGCCCAGAGGAGATACAAAGAAAGTGAATAAATACATTTAGCATCCCGGTTTAATGTTTTATTGTTCTTTTTTTTTTTTTGAACTGAATACGATTTCATTGCATTGTGCATCAGGTAAGTCCTTCTGCAATAACTTATACAAAACAGGCGGTGGATTGGAGATCCAATATACAGGACAAGTATTGGATCTTACTGCTTTGGCAATCCAATCCGCCACACGATTAGCATTCCTACTTATATGGACTATAGAACACGATAGAAAATGCAGTCTTAGTCCCACAATATCACGTACAAGAGAGTCTGTGTCCCAAAAGAAGAGATGGGGCTGCGAGCACCGTGATACCAATTCCAGTGAATCAGACTCAATAATGATGTGCTGGAGCTGCAGGGATATGGCAAGATGCATTGCCTCTCTGATAGCAAGTGCTTCTCCATGCAGGGCAGATTTGCAGAGGCTCAAACAAGTTGCCCCTCCAATCAACCTACCATATTGGTTCCGTACTATAATTCCAATTCCAGCAGTTCGATCCTCGTCTTTGAATGAGACATCGCAGTTGATTTTAGAGACCCCCACAGGTGGTGGGTTCCAGCTAGTTGGCTGTGGAGAGGAGCGGTTTTCCAGGGGGCGAGCTCGGCTCATGAACAAATCCTGCGCAGCATGAAACTCCCTCGCTTGACGTATAGCTGCTTCAACCACACTCCTTGGATTTAATTTCACTCCCCTGATTAGAAAACTGTTTCGTGCCTTCCACACTTCCCAGCACAGGTAGGCAAGTAAAGAGATAGTCTCCAGGCGATGTAAAAAGTCACTCTGTAATACTTGTGACAACCAATATTTGAAAACCAGTGGCCCCTGCCGATCAGGACAAAATCCAAGAGGACTTGAAAACCAAACAGGTCTGGTCCATGGACACAGAAACAACATATGCTCAACAGTCTCATCAGCTTCGTTACATATGGCACAAAGCGGGGAAGATGTAATATGTCTTCTGAAAAGATTTGCCCGAACAGATATTCCATTATGACATACCTTCCAGAGAAAATTTTTAACCTTTGGGACGGCTTTAACTCTCCAAATCTTCTTCCAAACTGGATCATCCTGCTGACTTGTAGAGACACTTGGAGGAGGACAACTCTGTTTCAAGAGAAGGCTGTAAGCTGACTTAACAGAATATGATCCCGTCTTCTCCCAGTGCCATATTAACTTATCCCTACTTCTGCACCTGGAAATCGGTATTTTTTGGATGGCAACACATTCGTCCTCCGTGAAGCTAGCCCGAAGCAGTGGGATATTCCACCTGTTAGTGTTTCTCAACAACAATTGTGAGACCCAGACAAGTTGCGTATCTGGTGGTCTTGCTGTATGAATAGAGAAATCTCGTAGAGTAGGAACCCACTTATCCTCCCAAATGTTAATCATAGCACCATCACCAACGTGCCATCTCATACCCAGCTTTAGCACATGTCGACAATCCATGAGGCTTGACCAGGCCCAAGATGCTCTTCCCCCCTTCCTGGCATTAAGGAATGAACCTGTAGGATAGTAAATGCCCTTTAAGACTCTTGCCCATAGGTCATGAGGATGTTGAATGAGTCTCCAACATTGTTTGGCGAGCAAGGCCTCGTTGAAAAGTAAGAGATCCCTAAAGCCCAAGCCACCAGATGCTTTGGGTTTTAGGAGCTCTTCCCATTTTATCCAATAGGTTTTCTTTTCCTCTTCTGTTACTCCCCACCAAAACTTGCGGATCAGGACATGCAGGGACTCACTGAAAGTTTTTGGTAGCTTAAAACACGACATGATGTATGAGGGTATGGCTTGAATGACCGCTTTGATAAGCACTTCTTTACCCGCTTGTGATAAAAGAAGTTGCTTCCAATTTTGGAACTTTTGAAGGATGCGGTCCTTAATAAACTCTAAAGCTTCCTTCTTTGATCTTCCCCATTCAGTTGGCAATCCCAGATACTTTTCTCCTTTCCCTGCCTCTCTCATTTGTAACACTTGAAGTATCTGTTGACTAAATGTTGTAGGGTGTTTTGACTGAAGGAAACACAGCACTTGTCCTAATTAACTTTCTGCCCAGAAGCTGTCCCATAGACCTCTACAATTCTCCTATATGTATTGGCTTCCTTCCAGGATACTTTGCCAAAGAACATGGTATCATCAGCAAAAAGTATGTGCGAAATAGGAGGGCAGGTGCGCTTGATACGGTAGCCATCTAAATTCCTGACCTGCATAGCAAAATCCACCATTCTAGAAAGAGAGTCAGAGCATAAAATAAATAGATATGGAGATAGTGGGTCTCCTTGTCTCAGGCCTCTTGAAGGATAGATTATTGGAGAAAAGGATCCATTCATAGTAATGCGATACGTAACTGATGTTACACATTACATTACCAGGTGTATCCATCTCTCACAAAAACCTACCTTCCTCATCACTCCTTCTAAGAAAAGCCACTCAATCCTATCATATGCTTTATTCATGTCCAGCTTTATTGTCATATGGTACCTTTTCCCTTTCTTTGCCATCCTAAGCCCATGAAAGGCCTCATGTGCAATAAACAAGTTATCTTGGATGCTACGACCAGGTATGAATGCTGCTTGTTGACATGATATTAGACTAGACAGAATAGGCTTAAGGCGATTAGAAAGGGTTTTTGAAATTACTTTATAGGTGAAATTACACAGGCTGATTGGATGCAGATGATTGACACTTTCTGGACAAGCTATTTTGGGGATGAGCACCAAATTTGTGTTGTTCAGTTCCTTGAGTAAAAAACCACCCAAGAAGAAACCTCTAACAGCCTCCACCACCTCAGTTTCAATCTCCTGCCAGTATGTTTGAAAGAAGAGTCCTGGGAACCCATCGGGTCCCGGAGCTTTCATAGCACCCAATTCGAAAGCTGCAATTTTAATCTCATCAAGATCAGGCACCTCGCATAGCTTAATGTTTTGCTCTGCACTAACCAGTGTAGGGACATATTGTAGTACTTGCTCCATATTTGCTATCCCAGCAGTGGTAAACAGCTTACTGAAGTGGTCAAAAACCATCCCAAAAACTGCCTCTTCCCCGTCAAAATAATTCCCCGAACTGTCCTTTAAAGTCAGGAGCTGATTTCTCTGTCTGCGCTGCACTGTTGAGCTGTGAAAAAAACAAGTATTGCTGTCTCCCGCATTTATCCAGTTAACTCTCGATCTTTGGTGCCAATGCATTTCCTCCATGTTCCACAGGATTTCTAGCTCGGCTAAAAAAGATTTCTCTTCATCTTTCGTTTCCACATGGAGCCCAGTAGCATGGATTTCATCAACCCTGGTTAAAATCTCCCTAATCCTTTTTTGATAGTTACCCACATTACTCCTAGCCCAATCAGTCAGACTCTTTCTACATGCCTTCAATTTACCATTGAGAACAAACATACTTGATGCCTTCAATGTTTTATTGTTCACATTAACATTACACAAAGCAGGTCAAGATATGCCAATGCAATGAGAATGAGAATTTAAACCTCACCAACAGTCCCTCTCACTTGCCTTTGGTTCTAGACTAGGGAGCCTCCTAATATAAAAATAAAATAAAATTAAAAAATAAGGCTTATAAGTTATATCATCCTTCTCTTATTATTTTAGACTGGCCCATGATGCTTCACTTTTAAACAATTCGCTGCGCCTCCAACTTGTGCAAGCTGGATTGGTAGTAAAATAACAAATAAGCAACTTTCAAGCTCTTGTTCAATGTTTATGTTATCAACCCTGATAAAACCCTGCAACTTGTTACCCGGAAAACTAATAGGGCTTGGCAGTTCTATCTAAGAACCTAATTTTTTTTTTTTTGAGAAAAAGAACCTAATTTAAAAAGTAGTAAAGATATGATATAATAAAGGAGGTTTATGCTTTTTAATATTTTAAAAGTTAGGTTGGATTATTGAATTATAACCTTTCTTTATCCATGTTATTACAAACTTAACTTTGTATCTGCCAATCATTTGTTACCTAAAATAGCCTAATTTCCCTGTTTCATTACATATTTACATCTAAACTTTTGCCATTGTAAGTGACCGAAAACTACATTACCCTTCTTGCTAATACCTGCCATGTCATGCACACATGGCACACCAGTGACAGGGCCAAAAGTGTCACTTCACACTTTAGCTTTGGAGTTCCCATCTTCCAGCCACTGAAACTGAACTCAAATCTCTTATTCTCAAACCAAAACTGCAACTCAAAATTCTCCAATATTTTCTCTACTCTTCAAATTGTCCCAAAAAAACAGAAAACAAAACACTATTGACCATAGATTTTGTTATCTACACTTAAGAGCTGGATCAAACCCTTCAATTCAGGTAATTCAATTCTTCTTCTTTTCCAAAACTCTACATTGGAATTTCTTTGTTTTTTTTCTTAAAAACTTATTGAATGCTTGGTTCTTCTGTATGATTGTTATTCAGTTAATATTATACTTTTACTGATCAGATAATTCTTGGGAATTGTGTATAATTCTGATTGTGTTCTTGGGTATTTGGAAGAATTGGCATCCTTCGATGTATTGTTGCAGAGCAAACAGAGCTTTTTAATTTAGCATTAGCCTTTTGGGCGGATGTTTTTATGAACAGGAAACTGATTTATAACACAAGACTGAGCTAGGTAGTTGAAAGATAAGCTTTGCATCCCTGCTTCTTGTCCTTAGTTAGGAACTATGTGACAACGTTTTCTGTGCAAACTGGAGAGGCTAAAATGATTGAGGCTTCTTTCAGAATAGTTTGGATTTCTTCCTGGAAGTAATGAGGGAAAGAAACAGGACTGAGTGATTATTTGGTAATTCATTAGCTTTTATCAACTGGGATTTGGTTCTTTTTGTATAAATCGTGAAATACATGGCCCATTTGGAGTTCAAAAAGTGATAGGTATTATCTCCAATCTTGAATTTTGTTGTGTATATTAATCAGAGTACTGTTTCCTTTGGTGAAAGGTGCTAGCACTGGTGTTTTAGCACTTATAATGCTGTTGCTACTAGAAGCATGCTTCACTATAAATGTGCGCACATCTGAGACTGCAGCTTTAGGTTATGGTAACAGTGTTGCCCTTTTTTTTCGCTGCCAAACATTGTTGTCCTTTAGTTCTTATATTTTTTTGTTGCTATGGGAACCATGCTTGATTGTTAATGTGAAACAGGTTTATACCATGTTGGTATTTTGTGATGTTGTAATAGTTGCAATCTTCAATTGGTGTGTCGCACTTGTTTGTTCAATTCTAGCTTCCTCTTTTTTTTCTTTAGCAAATGAGTTATAGCTTATTTGTTTCAAGCTGGAAAGGTATTGACATTCTATTTAACTTCCGTTTCAGTTGCCCGGGAAGTATGATTTTTGTTTTCTTCGTCTTCACACATGGACAAAGCTGGAGAAACCAAGCCTTGCAAACTTGGAGACCGGAGCACTAGCGATGTTACTGTATGCTTAAAAAATTGTGAAGGAAGACCAGAATACTTTTACTCCCATTCCTCCATTCTTGCAAATAAGAGCAAGTTCTTCGCCGATTTGCTCTCGAATCCAAACTCTGGTGCAAGTGTTGAGATTTACTGCTCAGAGTTTAATTATGATCATCATGTTAGCTTTCTGAAGTTCATGTATCTTCCTGAGGATTCAGTTCTGAATTCCTTTGAATCTGTTAAATCTGCTATTGGCATCCTTGAGGTGTCCGTTGCTTTAAAGTGTGAGGAGATCACAAAGAGTTGTATTCAATATTTAGAGGCTGTTCCTTGGGAGGACAAGGAAGAGGAAGAGATTATTAAGGCCGTCTCAAAACTGGGTCCGGTAGCAGTGCCCGTACTGGCTAGGATCCAGCCAGTAGATGTAAGTGCTACAAAAAATGTTTTTATTGCAGCTGTTCGCTATGCTACAAATACTGGTGGATCTTGTCCTCCATTTGGAGATGAACTTAAAATCTCTGCTCAAGAACAGGTAGAGTACATGTTAGGAGAAGATGAGGAAACACCATTGGTTACAGCTGATGAGGAAGTCAAATCAGTTGTGAGGATGGGCCTTTCCCATATTTTTTCTTTGTTTCAAAAGCAATTGTCCTCTCTCCTTTTGGAGTCTGACCTGACTTCTGAGGCATTAGAGAGAAACGTAATGCAGTATGTATCTGATCTTGAGTGGATGTGTAACATACTTCCCAAGATGGAACTAATGAAGGACTTTGTTTCCAACTGGGCTGAGCTCTCAGGCAATGTTGTCGGAATACTCGAAGACAAGAAAGTTGATTCCGTCTTGTGGGGTGTCAAAGTAAAATTGATTGAGGTGACAGGAAAGGCACTGGAGGCAGTTGGCTATGGCAATGTGATCCTTCCAGCACCATCCCGGGTTCAGCTTCTAAAGACATGGCTACCATATATAAGAAAAATGAAGCCTCTTCTAGATTCCAAAGGAATCGAGGATGCAAGTTTTACTCACAGGATGAATGAAGACCTGTGCCAGAGCATTGAAGGGGCTATTGTCTCCTTCATATTGGCATTGCCCTCAAATGACCAAGCTGATATTCTTGCAGATTGGATGGAAGCTGACCAGGTTAGGTATCCAGACCTGAGTGAAGCCTTTGAGGTTTGGTGTTACCGAACCAAGTCAGCCAAGCGAAGATTGGTGGAGGGACTGAACAGGATTGACAACCCGACCGTCAGCCTCTGACTCAGCAATCAATATGAGATGTTGTAACATTAGTTTTCATTTGGAATGGTGTAACGATACCATTTCATGTATTTTGACATTGTGATCAAGGTCTATTTGAAATCTTGATTTCATTCCATGCACTGTCTGGGGCCGTAACATCTAAAATGATTCCAAAATACTAATTGAATATTATGTGTTGCATTGGCATAATAAGTTAGGTTTGATCCATCCTACCAAACCCATGAGAACAAAAACAATGTCTATTTCCTGCTTTGACGGTCGGTGATGTTTGGGTACAGAGCTCTTAAAAATGATTAATTTCCCACCGACATCTGACCTTCTTGTGTCCTAGATGGTACCTGCACTTGTTCTTGTTTCCACTCTGGCAATTAGATCGCACAAAGAAAGCTTAATGAGCGGTGAGCAGATGGTTTGTTGCTTGTTGCTAGTGGTTTGCACTTTGCACTATAAATTGAATCAATGGATGCTGAATATCTATGGTAGCTTGACAAAGTTGACAACAAGGCTTGGCCCTTTGAATATTCTCTGCTATCTGTATGCAGTTTCTGTCCTATCCTACGTAAAAAAAACTTCAAATTGTCTACTGCCTACATTATTAGGAAACTTTAAACTCTCATCCATCTTGGTCACAGAAAGCAACATTCACCGACTCTAATTTCCAAATTTCACCCTTCTTAATCACTTGTTTTGATGCTAAAAATAACACAACAAACCAACCTAGGACCATGATTGACCATATGTCTACTGCGCAATACTTAAAACCTCAACTATCTACATAACTCTTCTAATAATAGACCTCAAATTATCTATTTCGTTTACCCTGAACAACAAACTATCCCACAACATTATCTCAAACTTTATACTATCAACAAATTTTCAATCCCATTTCTCGAGCTCTTACCAACAAACATTGACTAACAACCAGACTAAACTAAAAAAACCCTCCTCTATTTTGAGACAATCATCATCATACCCTTAAAAAAGAAGCATCCATCCTAAACATCTGTCGTCAAATCAAGCCGCTATAGTATATATACTATAATCCCATGCCTGGTTAATGGGTAAGCAAAGCTCTAATCCAATGGGACCCAGCCTTAACCAACCAATTAGAAAAATATCTCCTCCTTAATCACCCACGTCCCTGCCTTCTCCATATATATTCCCCTACTCATTTTTCCATTCTATCCTCACAAAAAGATCTCCATAGCAAGCAAAGTACATCTTGGCAACGTCACCTTACCTGAACAAGAAAAAAGAAAACAAAAAAAAAAGACCCAATCTTTAGCTTCTGTTTTTCTTTTTTTCTTTTTTTTGACTGGGTCACCACTTTCGATATTCTCCTCCGAGAAGAAGAAGAAGAAGAAGAAGAGAGAAGCAGAAGAAAAGAAATGTATGTGAGAGCTGCTCCTCCTCCGGATTTGAACAGGAACACAGAGTGGTTCACGTATCCAGGGGTGTGGACGACGTATATCCTGTTCCTCTTCATTTCATGGCTCATTGTTTTATCCGTCTTTGGCTGCTCTTCTGGGATGGCATGGACTGTCGTCCATCTCTCCCATTTCTTTGTAAGTTCCAATCTTTTTGTGTGAATCTGTGATGGGTTGTTCTCATTTCCTTGATTTGGCTCACATGGGTTTTGCTATTCCTCTGTTTTTCTTTTTGGTTTTTTGTTTTGCTGGTTTTGTTTTTGGATCTGTTTTGTGTTTTGCTATTTCTTCGTGTGGGTTTGTGGTTTGTTAGGGTTTAGTGTGTGGAAAAGTAAAAGGTATTGATTGATGCAAGAGCCTCATGATCGTTAAACGTGTTTCAAGTATGCCTCTTTTCAGTTGCTTAGACTTTAATATGTGGTGGAAAGGAACCAAATCTCCATTTTTCTTAATCCTTCACGACTTCGCCGAGCTAATTAGAATTCTGATCATAGATTGAATTGTGCTAATTGCGGATCATGGTAGGTTTAAGCAGAATATTGTTAAGGGTTTTGCAAGATATATCAGCTAAGATTTGAATTGACGAAATTCGTTATAATGGTTAAAAGCTCCCTCTCTATCAAGCATCAGCTCAAGGGGTTTACTTGAATTTTGAATTTATGTAGAAACAAAAATTCCTGCTATTACTGAGGGGGTGGTGGAGCTAAGGTGTGGTTTATCGTTGGATATCGAGCTGGGTAGGCAGTTAGATTTTGGTGTTTTTTACCAATTAAGCTTCTTACTCTAGTTTAACCGGCTCAACATTTCATGCTGCAGACATTATGCCTGATTTCTGATTGAGACCTGTATTGACTTGAATTACGTCAGACAATTAATATGTTTGTCTTCTCTTTATTTGGGAGATCCAAGGACTCACAAATTTTGTTTAACTATTCAATCTGCTAGATATTATGGCAAATGCAAACAAAGTCCTAATTCATATGCAACTAAAATAGGCATAACCCTTCTCATCTAGCCCTGGATGTCTTGGGGTGAAAAACTAGGATTTGAGAGCTGGTTTCCTAGCTATTTCTGGTTGCGTTGCAGTTTTGACCTCATTTTTCAGTTCAATGACTTCTATCCTGTGTGCATGAATGCATACTAGTGTCTTTTAATGGAGTTCTCCCTGATGATAGGGAATTGTTCCGACTATCTTGGATTTAGCCTGCAAAGACCTGACTAATTCACAGAGTGCTAATTAGCTACCTCTTGTTTCTTTATCTTGTAGTATTTCTGATTGCTTTGCCTTTATTTCTGCTCCGCTTGGTTGATGCAGGGAGGTGTATACATGTGCTGAGTACATCATCATTTGTGCAGCTACTTGTGTTTTAAGTCCTATTCACACAGTCATCATTTATACTGTCTATTTTCTTCCATGACATAATTTTCTTGTTTCACTCTGTATCGCGCCCTTGGAATTTCATTCATCTTAATGGTGTATATGCCGAATTTTTAGTTGTTCTTAGAACACTTGGTTCAGTCTGATTAAAAATATGGTGTATTCTAATTGTACGCTTCCAAATATTTGCAATATGTTCTCTTAAAGGCAACACTTTTAGTTCTGCCAAAAAGTTTTGTCTGTCATGTTGAAATCACTTGCTTTCAGACATTTCAACCTGTTAATTTCTATCTTCAGGTTACTTATCACTTCTTTCACTGGAAGAAAGGAACT
Source organism: Turnera subulata (assembly GCA_028386065.3). NCBI lineage: Eukaryota > Viridiplantae > Streptophyta > Magnoliopsida > Malpighiales > Passifloraceae > Turnera > Turnera subulata. The sequence continues at coordinate 335,764 of JAKUCV010002918.1, forward strand.
CCATTCGCTGATGACCAGGGCATTTACAATGGTTTGACTTGGTGGGAGCAAATAGAAAATGGCAAGCAGCTGACTCGCAATAGGAAGTTTTTGACTGTTGTACCTGTTGTTCTGTAAGTAATTTCCTCTTCTTCATATAGACATGTGATTGGTTATTGAAGCAAAAACTTGTAACATGCTGCTTGTCTCTGGAATTTGAGCGTCCATCTAGTTGGTTACTACTTCCCTCATCCCACTCAACCTGATGTTTAAAGTTAATGCCCAAGGATTAAGCAAATCACTGTGCTAACTAAATTCTAGGAATAAAACTCTCTTGTTTAAGGTTAGCGCACATGGATAGCAAATCACTTAGCTATCCGTCAGTATGAATTAAGAGAGATAAAGACTGTTGAGAAATTGTAGCAATTGATAAATACTAATGAAAGGGATAAATTTGGGAAGTTGCCATTTATTCCTATCTCGATCTCTTAAAACGTCAATTTGAGTGGGACAAAATAAGTTCTGAAACGTCAGCCTGAGTGGAACGGAGGGAGTAACATATGAATTAGGGATATACTCCATATGGAAGACCCCATATCATTGAGGACGTCATTCTGCAACTTAAAGTTTAAAGGTTGTTCTATTGACACTGGGAATCCGAGATAGGGCTATGCTGAGGCGACTTTGTGGCTTCTACATAGAGGAATGATCTTTCACACATATGATTTAACCATAGGATTCAATTCTTTTAAGTTTTGTTCATTTTTGTTCCAAAGTTGAGTGGTTTAATGGTTTATATTGGATAGACTGATGGAGGTTTTATTGAGAATTGCAATTTACACATAGAGAAGCTTCCGGCGACGGCATGGCATGTCACCTTTTCTTTTGGGGATAGGAAAGACCAGAAGGGCTAGGAGTTGGTTAGCATCAATGGTTTTGGAGTATGTCGGCAATGTTTTGTATTTGGAATATAGACGCACTAATTGTTGTAGTTGATGTGCTTGTGTCAATGTTAAATATGGAGGCAGGTCATAATGATGGCATTTTATAGTGTTTGTGGCCTTGCTGGACGACAGTTAACTGCAATTTACCTCAGTTTATTTGTGTTGAAACTGACACTGAAGTGTTCCTTTTTAATGCAGGTGGATTCCTGCTTTGGTGTCATTATCTAGTCTTTGACATTTGGTTTGGTTCTTTGCTAAACAAAGCGTCTCTTACAAGGCTCTTAGTAATGATATGTCATGAGCCGTTTTAGAAGTTGATATATCTTTGTCACTGCATAGTGCTTTGCATTTTCATTATTAAATGGTCCCTTCTTCTTGCTTTTGCCTTTTGGCAAGAGGACCATTTCGACCAAGGAAAAGTCTAAGTTTCTTGCTTTATTGTCTGGGACCATAGTTGCCTAGGTAAAATTCTGTAGATTGTTGAGGTCCAGTTCTTTATCTAAATTAAAATGGACTGACGTGGTGTGTACTTGCTTTTGACACTGCAACTTAGATGGCTAAGTATGCAAAATGTCCAAAATTAGAGTTATGATAGCTAATCCTTTGCTTCATATGGCAGGTATTTGATAGCTTCACACACGACAGACTATCAAAATCCAATGCTCTTCTTCAACACATTGGCAGTATTTGTACTGGTGGTTGCCAAGTTCCCACATATGCACAAGGTCCGAATATTTGGAATCAATGCTGATCACTGAACTAAAAAGGGATCCGTGTTTGGTTTACTTCAGTCACTAGGTTTGACCGTTTTGGCTGTCGAATTTAATGGAAATATCCCTGTACAGATATTTGAAACTGGGAGGGTTATCATTCATTTCTTTAGAGTGGGGTGGATACTGTACATCTTCCAGTGACATTCTGGGGAAAATATGTTCACTACGTTCCTCATTGTACCAGCTCATGTAGGTGATTTTCGTGATGTATTTCATTGTGCAAGCAAGAAGCTGGAAGATCTGTTTTACTTCCCATCTTTTCATCCTCCAGTTGAATATTAATTTCCCTTGTTGCTGTTGATTTTTAATGCTGGAATTTACCCTACTCATTATATGAAAAAACGCTAATCCTTTCTCTGATATTCATTATTCATTGCTGTTTTTTTCTTTCACTCTTCTTGTTTTTTCTGTTAATATTCTGCCTTAGCTCCCTTAATACATTACAAATGCTATTTTGCTGATTTTAAACCTAGGTAAATTCAAACAAGCCTTGAATGTGGCAAGGGCAAATGGCATTAATTAGGTCACCCTGGGTGGGAATTTAGTATTTCTCTATTCAATCTGCATTCCTGAGTCCATGTTGCCCATGTGTAAAATCTTTAGGTAGATACTCTACCAAAGATAGAGCTATCATATTTAGTGGATTTTTGCTGATGGGTTTGCTCTCCATATGCATTATGAGCTACCAAAGAATCCTTCTCATTAGATTCTTGAATATTTGAAAGGTGCTGAACACAGGTTGGAATTGGAATGTTGTTAATGGCATTTTGCAAATAGCAAAGCACCACCGCATTAGTACTGGCCTGGCCTGCCAACTAGACACTAGTAGTAACAAATAGTAGGAGCCATAAATTTGGTATTGTCTCAAACTTACTATAATGATAAAAGCATATGGCCATCGCGACCAGTCATTTGACTGGATCAATTTGCAAGACATAAAATGAACTTTAAAGTCTTTTAACTGCTACTCTCCCAAGAGAATGAATCCTCAAGGTAGTGTGTCACCTTTGGCTATTTCTCACTAAACCTAACTTGCAGACTGGACCGATCTTACGCTAAAGCCCCTCTCACTCGCTTGTAAAGTGACTAGAAAGTGGTCCAAAGTAGTTGGTTTGGTACCCTTTTTAAATTTTCCCCTGAATTCTTTACTGTTTGGTTTTTTGAATTTATGTGCCTAAAATAGTGCATTAATTCCTGCAACTATCTCACTCTTGCCCCTGAAATTGCGTGAAACAATCTTACTATGCTAGCTAGTGCGAAAAGATACGAAAATCAAATTGTTTGAAAAATTTGATGATTGATGTGTTGGAGAGATATGTCAAGAACAGAATCCGCGTCACAAGCAACATGTCTTCATATGCAAAATGGCATTATTCTTTTATGGGGGCTTATGAAATATTCTATTTGTTATTGTAAGTTACTATTTTGTTAACTTAGTGCCTAGAGCGCCATGAATTGAACTTAGTACTAGTTAGATACAGTTAGATACGCAACATCTATTGATTGGATAGGAAAATTTAGCATCTCCATTAGGCAGAGAGATGCCTTTATGGGGTTCGAGTTTTATGAGATGAAATGGAATATGTTCTTCCATAAAAAAGGAAACTGTCTACAATTTTTCTGAGCCAATGGTTAATCAGCATTCCCCTCCTTTTGTACGTACATGAGAGAACTGAACTGACCCAGGTGGTTCAACATCACAAGTTTAGATAAAGTATTAAAGTAACTTAACTGCCATGTTTTCTGTGCTCTTTTTCCCTTTCCATGTTTAACCCAATGTGTTCCAAAAGTAGTTGCTGTGCTGGGTTAAACCTTTTAAACCCACACTCTATCCTTGGCATACAAGGAAACTCATTCTGTCAATTTGGACCAGAAAACTTTGTGTGTTTGTGTGTGTAGCTAGCTAGAGATTCTGGTAGCCAAACAGTGCTAAAAGCAAGGTAGGATTATTGGGTCAGATTTCACACAAACCTCTGGTGGTGACCTCAAGAAAATTTGGCAAGAAAAAGGCCAACCCCCAATAGAGAGAGAGGAGTAGTGGTGCATCTAACATTTTTGCCAGTTTGTAGTTTGTATTATGCAACAAAGTAAGTGGGTTATACTGGCTAAGGAACAAAAGTAAAACTAATTGTTTTTTTTATAAGATAAAGGGTGTGTATAGATCTAGATGGATCAGACACTCTTTTTTTTTTTATAGTGGGGTGTATTATTCTCTCAAGCACATTTGCCAAGGAGAATGTTTGTGGGTCCCAGAAACAAGGCCAAAGAAAGGAGGGCTTGTCAGATCTTTCTCAATCTTTCAATTAGAAAAAAGAAAGAAGAAGAAGAGGTGGCATGGCAGCAATGATCATTCACGGAAATGGGGCAATGTGAGTGATGGAGTCCTCAAAAACTGCTTGGATATAGAATACAAGTAGGTGTGCTTTTCGGTTGGGTAGGTTCAGTGGCTCTAATTGAGACAACTATGATCTTGCTTTATTCAAGACTTGTTTATTTGCCATCACCTGTAATTAATAGTAGTGTATACTCTACCTGGAAATGAAACCTCTCATGCTTAGGGATGGCAATGGGTCGGGGTCCCCGCGGGGGAAGGTTCCCCACCCCCACCCCCGTTTCCGAAATGTTCCCCCATCCCCACCCCCATTTCCCGTTCGGGGGAAAAATTGCCCCCATCCCCGTTCCCCGCGGGGAATCGGATCCCCACGGGGACCCCATTCCTCAATTTTATAAATAAGAAGAATGCACATTATATTTCTTAGAAAGTAATTAAAGCCAATCGATGAATAAGTTCAATTATTTTAGCTTAAAATACATGATTCAAAGTATAATTCAAAGAAATTAAAAACGGTTTCTATGTCTCTGATGTTAATTACATAATAGAACATTCAAATAAAATGCAATTGTTAGTCTTTAGCCAACATCAACAATTGCATCTCAAAATTTTTGCCTACTTTCTAATTACAACTTATTAATTTGTACAGATACGAAAAACAAACAAATTTGTGTCAACTTGGGAAAAAATAGAAAGGACTTTCCACATAACATAAGCATAATTAGCATGAACAAGAAATCACAAAAACCAAAATCTTATCAATAGAATACTCTATTAAATTTACCGAGAAAGAAAGAAATAATGACATATATATTAATTTTAATATGTAAAGGGAAAAAATGAATAAAAAATCTATTTTAGTGTTGATATATATATTAAGTGGATAATGACTGAAGGGTAATTCTGTCTTTTCACTTCTTTCGGGGTCCCCACGGGTCCGGGGGAGCACTCCCCGTCCCCATTTCCAAATTCCCCACGGGGCTAAAACGCCCCCCGTCCCCGTCCCCGCGGGGGTAAAATTACCCCCATCCCCGTTCTCCATTCGGGGATTCCCCACGGGTTCCCCGTTAACAGACATCCATTGCCATCCCTACTCATGCTTCTTCCTACCTAGGTAGCTGGTTCCATCTTCTCTAAACTTTTCTGGACATAATAATCTGTTTACAAACAACATATGTAAAAGAAGAGAGGGAGAGCAAGGGAGGAGAAATTTTCAATTCCAAATCCAAATCCACAACCGTAACTCAAATCATTTTATGTTTTTGATGAGAATATTAACAATAACTACAATAATAATTCAATCGCCTGCTAAAATTCAAAAGGAACTAGCTAGCTAGCTACAGATGATCACAATGAGCAAAGTCTTTTTTTTTTTTCTCATCCGTAAAACCCCCTTACAAACTTTCACATTATACATTATTTTTTGTACCATGTCAACCAAATGACATTATACTACTGTAGTAATTTATGTTGTGCGTAGCCTTTCTACTAGCTACACTTTCTTCTTTAGTGATAGAAGACATAACATGAAGGAAAAGAGCACAGTGATGCCCTCTAGCTTCTACAATTGTTACCCTAAAAAAATCTGGGCAATAGCTTGATCATCTCTTCTTCTATCCTTATAAGCAGTATCCCATTGCAGCCTTAATAATGAAGCCAACCTAAAATAAGCTTCAAGTACCCCCCGCATATGTTTGTTTATAGAGTGAAGAAGACAATGGACATGATCAGAAATATCAAAGCAAATATAGAGAGAAACCCATGTATCCTATTTGTTAGTAATGAAGAAATCCAAACTAGTGATGATGATGACCCACCTTAAGGAATTAATGATCAAAAGTCAAGAAAAAAAAAATCATAAGGAAAAAGAAAAGACCCCCGGATTATTTTCTCCCATTAATTTGGTTTACCACGATCCACCACCTAGCATTCCAGTCCAATATCCAGCAGAATCTCCTGATCCATGCTCTTTGTTTGGTTCAATATCAGTTGTGGTTGAGACTTGCTTTAACTCTTCAAATGGAAACAAAAGCCTCCCATTTGTCTCTTGAACCCCATGGAGACTCCCATATCCACTCCCAAGTCCATCCAGGGAGAAGTTTAAGGTTGGCTTGAAATCTGGAAGAGGAAACCCTGGGGTGTAAACTGTGTTTGGATCTTGATGAACTGGCATAGGCATGAAAGAATTCAAGCCCCGGGAAGAGACTCCGGTTAACAGCTCCAAAGCTGAAAGTTGAGATGTGGTGGTAGTAGCAGCAGCAGCACCAGAAGAAGGAATTTGGTTCTTGGTCTTGTTGTTTTCAATGCTTGGTAGCTGTATCAATTCAGAGAAGCTCCTTATACCTTGCGTTGAAGGGAAGGCTAGGTTTAGATCTTGGGCATCGTGGATCTTAGGGTTTTGATGATGGGTAGAAGAGTGAGACAAGCTTGGTGGTGTAACCAGATCAGGGAGCTTCTTTGAAGAGGATGAAGCAGCAGAAGAAGAAGATGATCTCTTGTTCTTTCTTGAACCACCGCCCACAGGGATGTTCCTCAGTGAACCACCTTCTGTCCAGTACCTTCTGCAGGTCTTGCAAAAGTACCTAGGCTGGGTGAGGCTGTAGTTGTTGTAGTAACAGAACTTGGTGTTGGTTGAATTGCACCTTGGGCAGTTCAAGGCTTGCTCCTTTTGAGGCCTTGCCTTTCTCTCCAAACTTGCAGGCTTTGTAGTGCATGTGTTTGTCACTATCTCTTCTATTGGTTTCACCACTATCTCCTAAAGGAAGAGGGAAAAAAAAAATGAACACCAAACTAGACAGATAGTATAAAAGAAAACCATGGCTTGATGAAGATCAGAAACAACTGAAGAAGATTAAAGGAGAGAAAGAGCAGACAAACAACACATAAAACAATTTAGCAACTTTTTACACTTTTTCAACATTACATGATCAGACCACAAAAAGGAAAAGAAAAACAGCTCCCTCTCTTTTCTTTTTTCTTTTATCCATCACATAAGCAAAAGAGAAAGATAAAGTGGTAGTATTTAGATAGTGAAGAGAACTGATAAAAACTAAATCCAAAGAGGGGTGGGGACTTGCACCATCTATCTGCCATGAACACCACCATCATCTCTTTTTGCTAAAAAAAGAGAACCGCATAAACGAGAAAAGCCATACAATTCAGGCCTAAATACTATTATCTTTCATGAAAAGATACACAAGAGCCTCAAAAGGATCAATAACTCAGGCCAGCTATAGCTACCCAGTTGATGATATAGATCTATATATAGTATATCTCTACCTGTGGCCACTGAGCAGTATCCATTGGAGAAGAAACAGAAGATGCAGGAGATGGAAGAAGAAAGAAGAAAAACAACTGTCTTTTTTGCTGAGACTGGTTTTGGAAGAAGGAGGGGAATATTTGGACTGGTTTTTGTGTGGGAGTTTCTGTGTACCACCTTGCTTTATGGGTTGTGCGTGTGTGTATATACGTATATGGTGCGTGTGTGTGTGAGATGGATGGAAGGGGAGGCTCTAATTAATAATAGATATATGATAAATTTAATAATATGCTTTGTTATTACACGGGGTATTTTTAAACAATCCTTAGTGGGGAATATTTGTCTTTGTGAATGTAAACAAATTTTACTTAAGACATAATTGATTCGGTATTGATACTTTTGTTTTTGCGGTGTATTCACACACCATTTAAAATTTTTAGTGGAGGCTCCCTTGGCTGACCGAAGAACCAGACAAAGTCAAATTTCTCTTACATTCTTTGGGCTGCAGCAGATTTCTGTCATCTTTTTTTCGTGCTTACTTGCTTCCTTGAGCTTTAATTATCACCTTACACTGATCTCCAGTTTGGATTGTTCTTGTCTAATAAAAAAATAATATTTTTTCTTTTTGTAAAAAAAAAAAAGAGAAAACTCAACGTCCCATCATTTCGATTCAAGAGCTCAAATTATCCATGAGTATGATCGTAATAATCCCTATACATTTGCAAACTTGGCTAGCTTCCTGATTAAATCATTTTATATTATGATCATGGAGGATAATAAATTAATTAACGCGTATTAATTTGTAAGCTCGGCCAGAGAACGCTTTGTAACCATTTCGTCCGTGTACTCTTGACTCAAAATGCTAAAATTGGCTAAGAAGACGTGGAAATATTGATGACAAAAGCTAATGCAACCTGCTTAAGATCCTATTAATGTAAAAATTGCTTGTTGCAAGGCAAAGGCGTTAATTAAATGAATGTTCACCAAAACAAATTGACATCACTTTGATTGATGCCACCAAACTCTTACCAATTCTATTACCATATGGAGCAAAATACATGACTCGAGCTTCACATACATATGTGGGAAATTTTCCTGTTAATTAATTAGTTGTGGACTATGAGTAGTAGAGCACCGTTTTTTGTCACAACTTGCAACTTGGACACAAGATTGATGATCATGTTATTACACACAAAACAGCAAGGATATCCGACCGTGCGGCAAACTCATAAAGTTCATAAATATTGTTGTCTTTAAAAATCTGATCAACAAACAAAGAGCTGCCCAGATTCTTTTTCCCAGGCTTTTTCATTGGAGGGGAAGAAGATACACGAAATATATACCATCAACTACACGTACCCATATGTGGAGTGGAATTGCTATAGTGATATTTTAAAAGTGTAATGTTATCGTTTCTTTAAAGATTAGGATACTTGAATTTTATATGTTCGTTCTTCTTTAAAAAATATATATATTTTTTTCTAAATTTTGAATTATAAATGCCAGCCGCTATATATACTTAGAAAAGCAGATTTTACCAAGAAATGATGAATCGTGATAGATTCTCGTAAAAAGAATAAAATCCCTCGACAACTTATCGCTGTTGGAAATTCTTGGTAATAGATGCACGGGAATAATTAATTGATTTCTTGATAAAACCTGTTTTCCGGATATGGAAAGAACCATAGAGTAAGAGCATTATATCTATTCTTTCTGGATTAAAGCATTTTTTGTCTCTGTGTAAGGCCTCAAAGTTGGAATTCATCCTCGTGTAGGATTTTGGCCTCTTTTCATCTCTCCGTTCATCCTTTTTGGTTTGTCCGGCCGAAATCCGGCTAAAACTGCTGACGTGGCAAGTTTTTGGTGCCAAATCAGCTTTGTGGGGCCCACATGTCATGGTTAACCCAAAAACCAAACCAGCTCCACCCGACCCGTTCGCCCACCCCACCCACTTGTCTAGATTTTTTTATTCTTTTTTCTCTTTTTCTTTTTTTTTCCCAAAATTTAATTTACAGAAATCTTATTTTAATTTCTAGTTTGATTTTTTCCCCCTTTCACTTCAATTTTTTTAATTCTTTTTCCCTTTTATTTTTCCATTTGCTATTATTTTTTCTTTTCCTAAAAAATTAATTTACATAATTCGGTTCACTGACCGAGTTCTACCATATCAATTGCACAACATCGTGGTCGTCTTCAACCATCATCATCCAAACCCCCACTGAATCACCATCACCGACATGGCAATAACCCGAATCCACTGCCAAGGACACAGACCCACAGGCAAACAATCCGATTAGTGAAGGATACTGGAGAGGCGGCAGCTCGGGAACGTCGCTCACCCACAAAGAACAAGGGCGTGCTCGACGGAGAGCGGAAGAAAGGCGGAGGAGCAAAGGAGATAGAAGAGCGATTGAGAGAAAGCTCGAGTATGGGCGCTTGTGGTGGTGGCGTTACGCGTTCTCGTGCGGGTTGAGGGGTGTGGAGGAGAGGCGAGGAGAAAAGGAAGGATGAGAGGGTGAGGAAGAGAGGAGCAAGGGATTTGTGGGAAGTGGCTTGTGGGTCGTGACCTGTGGTTGTCTTGTGCTCCTTGTGGTTGTGTTGTGCTTTTGGATTTTTTTTGCAGGTTGATGGCTGAGGCTCGCGATGGCGGAGAGTGAGTGGCGGAAGTCCTCTAAGATGGCCTCGATCTGTGCACGAATAGGGGCAGTGTTCATGGTTGCCTTCGGCAGTGCCTTCGGAGAGTAGTCGACGTTGGGCCTCCTCATAGACTTCACTCTCTCCAACACCCTCGGCGTCTGGGGCAGGTGGGGAAAGAGAGGGAGCACTGGGGGTGTGGGAGATTATCAATAGGTTTAGGGTTAGGGGAGGTTGGGTGGAGGATGGGAAGGAGGCGGAGGGTAAGAGGGGGCGTGGTGGAATTGTTGACGCCGAGGAGGCGGCGGGGGAGGAGCGGAAGACGAAGAAGGGGGAGGAGGGTATTTGAAAGGGAAGTTGAGGGGGTGGTGGTGGAGGGCAGTGGGAGGTCAGGTGAGGGTGGTGGTGGTGATGATGGAGGTGTGGTGGTGGAGGGCATGGGGAGGTCAGCTGAGGGTGGTGGTGGTGTTGGTGGAGGCGGGTCCAATAGGGGAGGCGGCTGTGGGAGAAGAGTTTGTTTCTTTTATCAGTTTTTTTCTTTACAAATGAATAAACATTTTGTATTTTTGATCGTGTAGGAGGTAGTGTTATTTGTGTTTATTATATTTTTTTTGAAAAAATTAAAAAATTTTGAATTCGCAACCCTCTCACATGCCAAATTATAAATTTTCTTTTATCATCAATATATATTTAATTTCATCCTCATTAATTCATTTTTTTAGTATACTATATTCGGGATTTCCCCTAGACCCACAGGCACCACGTGTCGTTACAATACTGGTGAACTGGAAATAAGAGGTAAAAAAAGACATAATAAGAATTAATTTACCATTTTTGATTTTGTGATTAGTTAATTTGTGTCAAAAAAAGCATAATAAGAATTAATTTTTTGAGGGAATAATAAGAATTAAATTTAGATTAATATAAATTAATTAGATTTAGATTATATAAAAAATTACATTAAAAAATTATAATTTGGGTTCAGGGTCACTCGGGTGGACAGAACCGGTCGGGTGGATTTTGGTTTGGTTTTGGGTTTTTTCTGACATGTGGGACCCAAAAATCTGATGTGGCACCGAAAAATGTGCCACGTCAGCGATTTTCGCCGGATTATGGCCGGACGAACCAAACTGGTCGAACGGAGGGATGAAAAGAGGCCAAAAACCTACACGAGGATGAAATCCAACTTTGAGGCCTTACACAGGGACCAAAAAACGCTTTAATCCATTCTTTCTCTTTACTAAGAATGAGATTCATTAAGCACTAAATCAAAGTTGCAGGATGGGAAAAGAATATATCTCGTCTAGCAAATGAGCCAATTGGTGATTGAAATGAATATAGTAGGCCAGCCAAGCAGCAAAGCAGTTGGTTTCTCCGTGAATGATCAAATTGAAATTCACTAAGCACTGATCACGTTTGGCATTTTATGCCGCAATGGAGGGATTCTTTATCCAGATTAAAGAATGTTGCTAGCTCTTGATGTATAAGTTTCTCTTAGCCAGCTTTGGACAAAGATAACAACATTTTTACATTTTTGTTTGTTTTAAAAGCAAAACTATAACCTTAATCAATAGTGATGATATCGGATTTCGTGGAAACATTAGGGCCAAAATCGGGCCACAATTTTGCAACTTGGGCGATAGCCCAACTCGACCCAATCGTTGATTAGAGGTGAGCAAAGTGTTGGTAGGGTATATACCATGCTGAAAGCGTGATCGATGTGACTTTTCCGAAAACCTGTTTTCCCGACTGGTGCCGTCCCATTTTCCTCATTGTGCCGATTGGTATGATACCAATTAATGCCGACGGCAGTTCGGTCCGTATTGTAACTAACCGAAACCGTTGCTTAAAAGCCCATAATACACATCAAATATCTAGAAAAAAAACAACAACATCAACAACACACAAAACATTTAACAATCTACCATTTGATATTTTCCAGAATTCTCAAAAATTTATTTTACCTTAACAACATAACAAATAATTTTTTAGCAGCATCCTACATGCAATAATCCCACACATTGATACTTACACACTGATCAATTGGCATAAAATAATAAGAATTTGGGTATTAGGGTTTGATTGGGGAATTAGCCAATTAAGTTTCGAATTGGGGGAATTACAAATCAGGAATTTGGGCGTTTTGGATTTGCTACTTTGAGGATTAATTCGAGCATCAAGACAAGGGAAAGTAGCAAGGTATAGGGTATTGGAATGATTTGGGCACTGTCGCGAAGCCAATACACGGTCACCGTCGCGTGCTCTAGTATCAGCAATGTCATGCGGGGCGACGTGCGTGGGTGAAGGTGCGTAGGTCGGCAACTGCAAAACTAGCTACGATTGCACCATTGCAGGGGTGGCTTTTCCTGGAGAGAGAGAAAAGAGAGGCTGGGAGAGTGAGGTGAGTATCCTTGTGTATTCCTAATGAGAGAGAGAGAGAGAGAGAGAGAGAGAGAGAGAGAAAGTTAGTGATTAAGGGTTAGTGTTGGTGCATTTTTAGGTTTAGGTAATTGGACTGGGTTAGATACAATAAATTAGAGGGTAATCTTAGGTTGGGCTTACATCGATATCGATATATACTGCAAACCGATGGTATAACCACTCAAATCGAGGACTTTTACTCACTCAAATAGTGCAGTACGAGTTGTTTATATGACTTTAAAATCCCTCATATTTCGAACCAATACCGTTGGTTTTTTGTCGGTACCGATTGGTTCGGTATGGTTTGAAACGCCCCGACCCGTATTTACCGTAACACAGTAAACACGTGCCGAAACTATTCATCATGATAGAACAGACAGTACAACATGCAAATATTTTACAATAGCGACTATCAGTACAGCAGACACCCACACTCGGGGACCATTATTCAATCCAAACACAGTGCTCTCAGCAGCAGCAGATAGTATCAGTAATATACATATCACAGGAAGTCAGCAGTACAACAATATAAGCAATAGAATAGCAGCGGAAGACTTATGCACATGCAACGGTGGTATGGATCCGGAGTCAGGTGGAGAAGAAGAACAGCAGCCATCGAACGTCGTACCTGAACTACGGAACAACTTATCCTACGGGATGAAACCCCGCAGGCGAGGGGTGAGTCCGAAGTGCTCACCGACCAAGGATAAACAGTGATATGCAAGCAACCGTAATACTTAAAAGCAAACACAGATAAGCAACAACATATCTCAACAACTGAATCAAGGCCAAAAGAATGCTTAATTATTATTACCGATTTTATCTTCCGGGCCCCTGTCACTGGACAAGCTAGGGTCGTACCTGGTAATCAATTAATTCCGGATGCTAGGTCAAAAACCAATCCTCATATCAGAACAACCGGATATTCGGCATATCCGAGCCACCGCGGATATTCGGCATATCCGAGCCTCTGCGGATATTCGGCATATCCGAGCCACTGGGTATTTGGTATACCCCAACCTCAGGCGACGTCATGCCAACCAGATATTCGGCATATCTGAGCCACAGCGGATATTCGGCATACCCGAGCCACCGCGGATATTCGGCATATCCGAGCCACTGGGTATTTGGTATACCCTAACCACAGGCATGACGGGCCAATCAAACCAAAAACCGACCATAGCATCCCAAAATTAATTTTCAAACCATCGGGTCGTACCACTACTTCCACATGACAATAATATCAACATCTCATATCAATTCCAATTCCAATTTCATGCTCCAATTCCTTTCTCAATTTCCACAGTCAATAGTTCAACATCAATCTCAGCATATTATCCACATAGTCAATATCACAGTCCAAAGCAATAATAATATCCACAACAGTCAACCAGCAAACATTCAACAATTCAGCAGTTCAATCGAACAACAAAGCACACAAAGTATTACAGGCAACATAACAAGGGTTATCCATCCTCACCTTAGCCGATATCAACTATGAAATTGCTCAGCAAGTTCCAAGTCCGGTTCCTCAGCAAATTGCTCGTTGTCAACTCCTATATCAACCAATAATATGCACACATAAGATGGTATGCAAATGTCATGCTAATACTGTATACCGTAAATTAAATACTAACTCAGCTCGGTTACTCTCCCGGATTAATTCTCCATTATCGTCATCATTCACCATTTATTTCAAGTGTCAAAAATACCCTTCTATACTTATTCCTATACCCGGGTACTATACCGGTATTTTACTACCTTGATAATACCCTTTCCAAAATTATTTCCTAGGTATGTACTTTCCAAAATATTTTTTCTATAATTTAGTACTCTCTTTCCATACCATATATCATATAATATTTTCCAAGATTATTTCTTCCAAATATTTATTACCATACCATAATATATATTTTTCCCTTCTTATTTTTATTTTCTTCCATTTTATTTTCTTTTCAGATTTCATTTTCTCTCTTTTTTTTAAATTTAATTTCGGACTGGGCCATAGTGCCAAATCCATATCTAAAACCCAGCCCAAACCCAAGGACCAGTATGGCCCAAGACATCCCCCAAGCCCAGGCCAAGTAACAGCACAGGTCAAGGCCCACGCGGCTCGGCCCAGGTCCTGAGCACCCAAGCTCACGCGGGTCACCCAACCGGGCTGCACTTGACCCGTGAGCCTTGCCGGGTCGTCTCTTCAACCCAGCTCACCTTGGGTTCCACGGGCGGCGCGTCGGACGGAGCGGGGCTGCGACGTCACGAGCGGCTGTCAAGGCGAGGCGAGAGCGGCGGTCTGCAGGCGGGAAGGCGACGAAAGCGACGGTGGCGGTCCAGCGAGGCGGCGTGACCCACGGTAGGAGGAGGAGCGTGTCCGGCGGTGGTTGTCGGGTCGATCTCCAAGGCGACGACGGCGGAAGACCAAAGGCGAGGCGGACGGCGACAAGGTGTCGCGGTGACGCGGCAGCAGAGGCGGCTCGTCTTCCACGGCAGTGGCGGCTTGCAGTCGCGACTAGGAGGAGAAGAGGAAGGAGGGGTGGCCGGTTGTGTGGTTGATGGTGGTGTTGGTGAGGGTGGCGCGTGCGGTGGTGTGTGTTGTGTTATGTTGTTTGTTTTTTTTTTTTCTTTTCTTTTCTTTTCTGGTTCAAACGATTTGCAGGAAATGGATTTTTTTTTTTTTTCAATGATTTGCTGGAACGAATTTGCAGGTAGGAAGGAATGAAGCTAGTGGTGAAGGTGATGAAGTGTACTAGGAAGGCAGAAGGAAAATAGACTTATAGGCAGCAAAATTATTGATAAGTCACAGGCTGAATAGGAATTGGCGGCTGAATAATTGAACTTCAATTATGCAGTTACTATGCTGCATGTGAAATGTGGCCCACCTGGACCAGAAAATATCCGGTATACCCACTTATCTTATTTCTGGTCCGGTAATTCGAGAATAAACTCGGCTTTTTCCGTAGATTCCCGGACCCGGAAAAATCCCAACTTGGTCCGTAAAATCCGCAGAAAATTCCTGAACGTAGGACTATGCTCGGTTTCAAAATCCAATACTCAATTTACCATAATTTAATTACCCAAGATTAAAAGTCAATGGTAAATTACTGTACATTAACTTAAACAGTCCCGGTAAAAATGAAATTTTTACCTGGGCTGTTACATGGTTATTTATGCTCACCTCCTAAACGTTGACTAGGTCCAAGATTTGAATTTAAAAAGTAATTTGAGATCCCACAAATCCTCAATGACAATTCAACATGGAACATAAAAGGCCTAGTCCGACAATTGTAAAGATATTAAAAATCCACTCTCCTACTTGTAATCTCATGTAGTACAATTCTATATCTTCAAACACAATATTAATGTTGAAATGCCCTTACCAAAAAAAATATTTTGAATCTCACAAATCCACTACTAATTTCATAACCACCTACTAGTCCTCACATCATCAAATAAAGGATCCACAAAAGATAGTACAAATGGGTACAAACCGAAATCAAATTAAAAAACAGAAGATTCAGATTATAACTCCGCTGAACAAGGCATAATGAAACGCCCCGACCCGTATTTACCATACACAGTAAACACGTGCCGGAACTGTAACGACCTGACCAAATAAAGCCCAGCATACAGTGTATACAACAGAAACTCGGGCTCAACAGCCCATAATAAAAACATCAATAACATCATAACCGGCCCAATGGCCCAACAATATTAATAAACAGCACAGCAGAAGACTTAATAACTCACAAAGACACTGTATGCGATACTGATGCAAACTATGGATCCAAGTCCTATCCAAGGGATAACGCCGCAGCCTGTCTGGAATGCACCAAACCTGTACCACAAATAACTCATCCTACGGGATGAAAGCCCGCAGGTGAGGGGTGAGTCCGAAGTGCTCACCGACGAAGGAAAGACAATCAATATGCAACTCCATAATTACTCAAGGTCAAAACAAACATAACAGCCAAACCAAAAGACAAGGCCCAAAACTGGTCCAAGACCAAAAAGACTCAAATAAAATTCTAATTTCCAATTTTATCTTTCCGGGCCCCGTCACGGATAAGCTAGGGGTCAGACCTGGTTATTAACACATTTCGGGTGCCAGACCAAATCCAAGAGAACCCAGGGATCGACATCCCAAAAATAAGAACCCAGGGATAGACATCCCAAAACATAATCACGGGATAGACATCCCAAGTATAGACATGCTTATCACAAGTAACTCAGGTCATGGCCACCACAAAATAGCCTTAAACCATCGAGTCGTACCACTACCTACCACGTGACAATTATATCATCATTATTCGAAATCGATCATAGGGATCAACATCCCTAACCAAAATACCGGGATAGACATCCCAATCCAAAACCAAGGATCGACATCCTTATCACAATTTATTATTTATTCCGTTATACTTATACCAAAAGACTCAAAGATAAACGTCCAAAAACTCAACGTACGGGGATAAACATCCCAAAACCAAATCATAGCAAATGCAACAAGCAACAGTGCAATAATCAACAACACAATAACCGAGTAATACAGCCACATATTGAAGGAAATCCATCCTCACCTTGGCCGATTACTCAACTCCGGAGACAATGATCGGTCCCAAGCCGGCTCTTCGGGAAACTGCCCGATATCAAAACCTATCCAACAAAACAACATATTCACATAAATGCACATAATTGGTATACTATGATGCCAAAACTGCGAAATAACCCATCCCGGTTCATATCCTTTACTATCATCTTTTACCGAAAATATTATACCGTACGTATATCCAAATATAATTTCGGTACCATACTTTAATTAAAACTCTTTTAAAAATATATTTTTATATAGGGTAATTATACTTTGTCTTCCAAAATAATAACAATAAAATTTTCCTAGAAATTATATCATATATATGTATTCTACAAAATATTTTCATAAAAATTATTTACCATAATATAATTTCCTAAAAGAAAATAATTACACATGTATATATATTTTCCCAAAAATAATAACATAATTAGATAATATTCCAGAAAATATTTTCATAATATATATCTTTTCCAAATAAACATAATATTAATTTTTCACAACAAAATATAGTTATTTAAATTTCCAAGGAATCTATATGTATATATATTTACATATATATTCCAAAACACTATAATTAAAACCTTTTATATTTTTCTCAAAATAATATATATATTTTTCCAAATCTGATTTTATTCTAGAAAATAAATAAATATATATATTATTTCTATTTTTTTACTAGACTGGGCCATGAACAGTGAGCCCATGCCCAGTCCAAGTCCAACCCAAACAACCCAGCCCAAAACTCCACAGAACCAAGGCGCGACCCGATAGAGGAAACGGGTCGAACGCGGGTCTACTCACCTTGGGTACGACGGCGACGGCGCGACGCAGCGCGAGGATGGGGTCACGAGGCGCGGTGAGAGGCGCCGACGTTGGAACGGTAGGAGGAAAGGCGCGGCGGCGACGGCAGAAGGCGGGAGGCGCGAGGGAGGTGGATCCGTGGGTCAGCCGTCAGGTCAACGCCTCTTGCAGGAGCGTCCGGCGGCGGAATCAAGCGGGGGAGGCGGCGGCAGGTCGGCGACGGCACGGCGAGCTCGATGGTGGCGGCGGTGTGGCGAGAAACGGCGGGGAACTCCTCCTGGTGAACAGTGGCAGGGGAGGAACCGGGTGGCGACACTGTTCATCTTTTTTTCTTCTATTTTTCTTTTCTCTCTTTTTTTATTTTAATTTCTTGTATTTTATTTTTTTCTTCCTTTTTTTTCTTTTTCCTCTCTTTTTCTTTTCTTCTTCCTCTCTTCTTCTTTTTTTTTCCCTGATTTTTTCCTTTTTTTTCTTCTTTTTTTTCCTTTCCTTTTTCTCTTTTTTTTCTCTTTTTTTTCTTTTTTTTTCTTTCTCTTTTTTTTTCCTTCTCTTTTTCTCTTCTCCTCTGCCTCTTCACCGATTCCTGCTTTTAAACTATTTTTTTACTATTCATCATGTGAAGCTTCAATAATGCAGCTTGTCTGCATTACGGAGCGAGTCCGGTCCGGATTAGAAAATAACTGATACACCCACTTAGTTATTTTCCGGTGTGATTTTCCTGAGGATTCCGGGACCCGAAAAATACCAACTTAGGCCCGAAAAATCCACGGAAAAATCTCAAGCGCGGGAAAACCCTAGGTTACGAAAAACGACGCTCGATTTACCTTGAATTAATTACCCAAGATTAATTCAACGGTAAATCACTGTAAAAAGACTTTTACAGTCCTGGTAAAAATCCAAAATTTTACCCGGACTGTTACACATAATGTTAGTTTTTACCTTTATCTCAAATTTCTTTGGCATAATGTTAGTTTTTACCTTTATGTCAAATTTGTTTGGCATAATGTTAGTTTTTACCTTTATGTCAAATTTGTTTGGCATAATGTTAGTTTTTACCTTTATGTCGGATCAATCGGCACAAACGCAATGGCCCAAACGACGCCGGAATGTAGAGGAAACAATAAACTTCCAAGACGACTGTACACTTGGTATTTTCTCAATAGACATAATATAATTAAATATAATAGTAGTTTTTTATTATTTAGTGAATGTTTTAAAAAAAATTAATATTTCATGAACTTTTTACCGTTTTATTAAGTTATTCTTAAATTAAGTACAAATTCTTAAAATTATATGGTATTAAGACCATGTCTCTTGGGGTTCTTTATATTTAAACAATGTCTTCTAGAATTTCTAACATTAATTATAAACTCTTAGAATTCTTCTATGTCCTATGCTTATAAATACAGGCACATATATTAGGAGTAACACACCTTTGTAATCACATTTTTGAAGATAAATAATAAAATCTTTCCCTTATTCTCTCCAATCTTTCCTCATTTTTTTCTTTGTCTATATTTGTCTATCGTATTTTTATTATCAAATTCATCTTCAAGATCATCATCAAGGTAGAATTCACACGCAATTCACACTCTCAGCTCATCCACAATAAAAAAAAAAAAAAGAGGGGTACACTACAATAAAATCAAGGAAGAATTAAGGGTTATTTTTCTCATATTTTTTTTCATTTAGAAAAAATGTATTAGAATGATAAAGATATTATATATAGAGAAAGGTTTTTCACCACCCAATCCGTACTTATAAGGAGGGAGGGGTGACTAGTTAGTATCTTAAAACAAGGCTGTGAAAGATTTATATACAAAAAATTTAAGCCTGCCTACAAATCTACAACGTGTTGGAGTCTTTTCCTTTTCGCGGATCATCAGAAATCTAAATTCATGCTAATAAGTAAACATATAATATAATATTTGATAGTCTAAGGCTTTCAATAATTCCAGGCTTATACCTCATTTATATCTAATTATCCGAATGCATAATTTTACAATTTTTTTGATTAAATATATTTTTTCGGTTAATATTATCATAATGATACTTTGTCCAACCCAAAGAGTCTCAATCCCATAATTTTGGTCAGAAATCAACACTTTCAATTCATCACTTGTCGATGAAGTATTGATCAGGTCATTTATGGAGGCAGCAAATCAAACTCCATGAATGGGCCATGCAATCACATTTTTGCAAGCTTGCATTATTATTATTGTTTTCACAACAGTGAGCTTGCATCAGCAATGAATGGCTAAATTTTCATATCTAGTAATCATGATCTTCATGGATTAATTGGAACTCCATTTCGACTAAAAAGAAATGGAACCTCCATTTATCAATGACGGGCGGGGGCCATTTGGTGCTATCTATATTCTATATAACTAGTGAAAGGATGAGAAACTGCTGGTGGTATTATCAGCATACCTACTCATAGTCTTAGCGTTTCTGCCCCATCTAAATTCCTCTCAACACTTCACCAGAAGCTATAGTGTTATTTTAATTAACATGGCCACATGTGGAAGAATCTGTAATTGATATCATTATGTAACAGGGTCAGAAAGGAAGGAGAGGGTTCTGTAATATATGGCTGTTGTACATTCTACTAAGTTGGCTTTTGGGAAGATAATTTGTAATAGCAAAACTGGGGTTAATTACATTTTGCCTACCTCAACTTTGTTTTAAAAATAAATTGGTATTCCAATTAAAAAAAATCTGTATTTTACCCCCCTCAAGTTTATATTTCAAAATTTTAGTACCTTGAATTGAACCAATCCAAGGTTCAACCGGTTTACTAATAAAATGTGTTGATGCGCAACACGTGGCATCATCAAGTCCGTTAAAAACAAAATTTAATTTAGAAATCACAAAAGGAAAAACAAAAAAAAATGCATTTATTTCTTTTCCTTTTTTTTTCTTCCTCTCTTTCTTTCGTTTTCTTCTTCTTTTTTTTCCTTTCTCCTCCATTCTTCTTCTGCAAACTCGTCACCCACTCCCATCAGTTCTTCTTCTCTTTTGTTCCTTTCCCCATCATGCCACCCACACTATTAATTTAACCGAGCAAAACTGATCCGACCCAATTCTCGTGTTATGCCAAGTGCTTCGAGACTAAGGAAAAGGAGTAGGAAGGGTGTCGGATTGTCCAGCAAGAATTTAATCCCTTCATAGTACTCAAAAATCATATGCAAACTCATCCCATTCCACACTGTGGGGTGGTGGCCTTTGAGCCCGGGGACTCCCCGACACTATGACGCGTAGCAGGCGAGGGTGTCCGCTAGTACCCCAGTGGGCGGTCTCTCCTATAAGGAGGGTCTAATGCAGGATGTAACCGGTATTGACCGGGGCCTGGACCGACGGGGCGATGATGACACCACTGATGCCTTTTTTCTCTCGACAAAAAAAAAAGCCTTCAAAATTATTCACTTGTGCATGGAGTGCCTCGATGAGATACAAATGATAGAGAAACTATATTACACTAAGAGACACAATGTATTTGCAGAGGGTAGACTGTGTACAAAAAAAAAACTTAAAAAAGGAGCAAAGCTAATTTTTTGAATTACATTCTAAATCTTATCAAAATAAATCATAATTTTAATGAAAATTCTACAAAATTAAAAATTTTATCACTTATAATTTGAAATTGTCCCATAGTTTCTTTTTGTTTTAAATAACTGTACTTGTCAATATAGCCATATGTCTCACGTGATAAATTTTTTTATAAGAGTTTAAATTTATCACGTTTATAAAGAAGGATAATATAAGTAAATACAGTTTTTTTTAATAGGCATATTTGTTAATATAACCACATGTCAAAATTTTAATTGTTCAAAAAAATACTTGAAGCGCCCCGACCCGTATTTACCGGTTACACTAAACACGTGCCGAAACTATTCTTTCTAACAGTTCAGGCAGTACATCGCAGTAAAATATTACACAGTAAGTTCAAATACAACAGCACACAGTATACTACAACTGTCACCCATACTCGGGGACCATTATTCAATCTACACACTTTACACAACAGCAGTAGCATAATCCAGAATGAACATCGTCATAAGCAATATAGGAAGCAGCAACACAGCAACATATATATAGCACAGCAGCGGAAGACTTAAATGCACATACAGCGGAGGTATGGATCCGGAGTCAGGTGGAGAAGAAAGCAGCAACCATCGAACCTCGTACCTGGTCTACGAAACAACTAAACCTACGGGATGAAACCCCGCAGGCGAGGGGTGAGTCCGAAGTGCTCACTGACGAAGGATAAATAGAGATATGCAATCAACCATAATACTTTCGAAGTAAACACAGACAAACACAACACAGAAACTCTACCAAACACTACTGAGCCAAGACCAAAAGATTATTTATTATTATTACCAAGTTTATCTTTCGGGCTCGTCACTGGACAAGCTAGGGTCGTACCTGGTTATTAACCAATTCCGGATGCCAGGCCAAATCACAATCCGGGATCAACATCCCAATCACAACCAATCCGGGATCAACATCCCAATTACAACAAATCCGGGATCAACATCCCAATAACAACATCATCCGGGATCAACATCCCCAACAACCAACCAAACCGGCCATGACACCACAGAACTAGCCTCTAACCATCTAGTCGTACCACTACTTTCCACATGAGAATTATATCATCATCTCAAATTCAGTCCAGTTTCATTACTCTATCCTCAATTATCCAACTTTCCATTATTTCAGATTATTCCACAGACCAAATCAACAACAGACTCATAACGTCAATTAATCACAATTAACAGTTCAGCATTATTTCAACACAACATCCACAAGTCTAAACACAGTCCAACTACAGCATCAACAATTTCCATAGCACTCAAATAACAGTTAATAATCATTTCAGCAGTTCAATCAAACAACAAAATCACACACAGTATTACGGGCACATATCCAAGGTTATCCATCCCCACCTTAGCCGATTATCAGTTTTGGAAATGTCCAACAGACTCCAAGTCCGGTTCCTCAGGTAACTGCTCGTTATCAACTCCTATATCAAACAAATAATATGCACACATAAGTGATATGCAAATGTCATGTTAGTACCGTATACCGAAAAATAAATACTAACTCGTCTCGGTTACTTCCCCGGGTTAATTTTCCATTATCATCATAATTCACCATTTATTTCCAGTGTCCAAAAATAATACTATACTTATACCTATACCCGGATATTATTCCGGTATTTTATTACCTTGATAATACCCTTTCCAAAATTATTCTTCAAAATAATTATTATCCCATATATAGTATATTTTCCCCAAAAATATTATTTTCTACCAATTATTTTTATTTTCCAAGTTATTCCAGTGTTATACTTATTTCCCAAAATTATTTTCCTTCCCAGAATTATATATCTTTCTGATTATATTTTCTTTTTCCTTTTTTTCTTTTTTTAATATGGGCTGGGCCAAATAGTGTCAGCCCAGGCTTAGCACAGCACCAAACCCAGGCCCTAACAGGAGCCTAGGCCTTGGCCCGTGCAGCCGGCCCACGACACAATAGCCCAGACCCACAACCCAGGTGCGGGACAACCCACATCGACGCTACCCGGGTCGGATCCTCCTCACGCGGGTCTGCTCACCTCGGCTTGCAGACGACGGTGGCGCTCACAGCACGGGGCGGTGACGAAGGCGCGACGCGAAACGAGAGGAAGCGCGGCGAGGGAGGCGCTGTCTGCTGGTGGTTGTAAGCGGTGGTGCAGCAGGAGGCGAGGGCGGAGAAGAGAGGATCTCCGGGTCAGCGGCGGCGGTGCGATTGAGGAAAAAGGCAGGGACGGTCGCGGCGGCTCTGCTCGCGGAGGAGAAGGAGAGAGGAAGGCGGCGCAAGGAGGAAGGTAGTGCAGGTGGTCGAAGGGGGTGATGGTGTTTCGGTGGCGCGTGGTGCCGGTGGTGGCTCGGCCACGGGGAGAGGAGGAGAGGAAAAGAAGAAAGGAGGGGAAGATGGGGTTGTTGCCTAAACGGCAACGTCTTAGGCTGGGTGTTTTCTTTCTTTTTTTTTTCAGGTTCTAAGGTAATATGCAGTAGGTAGTTTTGAGTTTGCAGAAGAAGGTTTGCAGGTGAGTTTTGCAGAGGAAGCGTTGATGGTGATACTGGTAAGCAGAGTGTTGTAGAGTTTTTGCAGAGGAAGTGTTAAGGCAGGAGGACCAAGGGCATGCAGTGCAGAATAATTGTTAAGCACGGGCAGGGTACTGACATTTCACGGGTCACACAATCCATTCACATGCTTCACAGGAGAAGGGTGGCGGCTGCCTCATTACTGTGCAGCATGTGAAGCGTGTCCCATCCGGACCAGAAAATAACTACAATACCCCCTTAACTTTACTTCTGGTCCGATAACTCGGGGTTAAACCCGTCTTTTCTGAAGATTCCTGGACCCGAAAAATTTCAACTTTGGTCCAAAAAATCCGCAGAAAAATCCCGAACGTGGGACAGGGTTCGGTTTCGGAATCCAAAGCTCGAATTACCATAATTTTATCCAAGATTAATTTTAATGGTAAATAACTGTAAAATAAATTTTACGGTGACGGTAAAAACGTAAAAATTACCCGGGCTGTTACAATACTTGAAAATCAAACCTTAACATAACAATACAAGAATTTTCTTAAAATCCTATGTATCAATAAAATAAAGTATATATATATATATATGAGTAAATAGTTTTTTATGTCCCTGCACTTTATCGATTTCGCATTTGTTGTCCTTCTTCCTTTTTTTTCACTCTTCTTGTCCCTTAACTCTTGAATTACCGAGTCAGGTAATCCTTTTTACCTGTAGGAGCCGGTTGGTTGCTGGGGCCCTGACACGTGTCCATGGGGCCCACAGCAGCTTCTATTATTTTTAGTTTTTCCTTCTTTTTTCATCCCAGATTTTTATTTTCCAAAAATCCTTTTTAGCTTAAATTTAATTAGTTTAATAATAAAGAGAAGCGGGGCTCTCGCTTTGACCAACACAACCCATGCTCATCTATTGTCCACATCGTCGTCGGTCAGACTTCCGCCATCGTCCTCCTCGAATCATTGCCAAAAACACCGGCCACCAATCTATCCTCCCTTCACCGTCCCTCTCCTCCCTTCCCGCCGGAACAGTAACCGAGCTCACCGGAATAACACCCACGCTAGCAAGGGAAATGCCCCAACACTCCAGAAAACAACTCCAACAATTCTGCTAAACCAACAGAATGCAAGAACAACACTCAACACGCTTCCCAATCACAAAACCAACATCAAAATAGGAAAGTGGTTTGAGATTGGGATCTTACCGGAAACAGCCCAAAATCGTCGACTTTGTTCAGCCCTGTCACAGGAGCTCACTGCTGGAACAGACCCTTCCGCTCAGCCTCGGATCCGTCAGACATAACCCTCTGCCGGTAACAATCCATCCTGACCACAGTGTCCGCAGTACCACACCAACCCCCACAAACCCGCCACCATTCACCACCAACAGCAACGACGCCGGGAGAAAGCACAACAACAACCCAAACAACACCCGATTAAGGTTAGATCCAAGACAACACAACCCCATTAAAACCGGGTAACAAGATACAGAGGAAGAAAAGGGAGAAGGGAGGAGAGGAGCGGCTTACCCGAGCACGGTGACGGCGACGCAGCAGCTCGATCCAACCCCGAGCCTCATCGCACACGAGCAAAATGAGGCGTGCCCAAGTCCGTCCCAGGTCCACCACGAGCCGCACCCTCCACAAGCAGATGTAGGTGGCGGTGGCGATACAACTACGGCGCCGGCTTCGAGGTGAGTGGGGGCAGAAAGAAAGGAGGAGATGGGAGATGAGGGCGGCGACAAGGTTTGTGTCTTGTGGCGAGAAAAGCAAGAAGCGAAAGAGAGAGAGAAGGAGAGAGATGAGGGCAAGCGGCGGAAAAAAAAAAAAAGGAGAAAAGAGGAGAAAAGAAGAGAAGAGAAAGGAAAACGATTTTAAAAAATTAAAAAAAATACTGGCAATAGGTCTTTAGTGAAAAGAACAGACATATTTTTTTAATAATTTTTTTACTTCTTATTATTATACAATTAATTTATTTTAATTAAAAACGATTTAAAAAATTAAATTAAGAAGTAGGAGAATGAAAAATTAAGAAAGGTTAAAATAGTGTAGCTCTTGGGTCCTACATGATACGTGTCAACATCACAACAAATTAACCTGTAATAGTGGGTAAAAAGGACACAGTGACAAGGTAAATCATAACTTTAGGGACACAATGAGTGAAATTGAATAAAGAGGGACAACAAATACGAAATCGACAAAGTGTAAGGAGAGAAAAAACTATTTACTCATATATATATATATATATATATATATATATAAAGATTGCCTCTTGTCAAGTCAAATCCATCAACTATTCCAATCAAGAACTATTTTTTTTTTTTTTTTGGTAGAATGAAGGCCAAATGGCCAAGAATCGGTACTAATTACATCTACGAATCTGTCTACTCTGGGATATTCCCAAAATATCACCCAACAAAATATTCAACAGACCCGTAGGGGGTTTAACAAAATAGTTGATTTCAAAATCTAAAGAGCAGCCGAAATTAGCTAAAAAATCAGCACACTGATTAGCTTCCCTGTAAGTGTGGGTGATAAGGACTTTCCATGGTCGAGAAATGAGGTTGCGGATGCTGTTTACCAAAGTAGAGTTTGCATCCCGCAGGGGTTCGGAACCCGTCATGAGCTTCGCCACTACTTGTGAATCCACCTCCAAATGCACTTGCCTAAAATTCTTTTGCCAAGCCATCTCCAACCCAAGTTTCACAGCCCATAGTTCTGCTTTAACAGAAGAGCACACGCCGACATTGCTAGCAAAACCACATATGAAGTGCCCATCAGTATCTCTAATCAAACCACCAGCACCTGCTCTTCCGGGGTTACCCTTGCAAGCCCCATCAGTGTTAAGTTTCATCCAATCAACGGTAGGGGGGATCCAGCAAATAAGCACCTCAACCTTGTCAGGTGAACCACGCAATTTTCTATCCAACTGCAAGGCGACATGAATTTCATCCACATAAGCTTCAATGGCCCCGATTTGTAGAGAAATGTTGTTATTCTGATTCACCCATCTCTCATTACGTGTTTTCCAAAGTAACCATGTTGTTACCCCAAACATCATCCTCCAGTCAGCCTTTCGCTTATAGGGAGAATTATTCAACAGATTCAAACGCACCCAGTTCACCAAGTCACAATTATAGAAGGTAGGAGAATAAGTTGGATTCAACAAAGCATCCCAGACAAGTCGCGCCTGTGCACAGTCTCGGAGTACATGTAGTAGAGTCTCCTCATGGCCACAAACATCACAATAAGGGCTAGAAGTTAAATGCCTCCGAAATCTTTCACCATTAGTTAGTAACTTATTATGAGTTACCAGCCAAAGGAAGGACCGAATACGCTGGGGCCCATTCCAGGTCCAAATTTTCTTCCACAAATCATCAGTAATGGAGGAAGAGGCCAATTCCAAATTATCATAAGCAGAAGCAACAGAAAAAGTACCTGAGGCGGAGTGCTTCCAAGTCATAGTGTCTCGGTCAGCACCAAGAGAAGGAGGCATCATTGCACGTAATTTGAGTAAGGTTGCAGCAGGAAGTAACGTCTGAAGTAGAGGCCAATCCCAGTCACCGTGATCATTAACATAGTCATGAACTCGTCTGTTGAGATGGGAGCTATCCAGTGGTATCAGGGCATGATTTAGCAAGATGTCCTCATCCTCCAGCCATGAATCGACCCAGAACTTCACTGAAAGCCCATTTCCTATCACCCATTGGATACCGTTCAGCATTTGTCCCCAAACTTCTTCAATTCCTCTCCATATATGAGATTTTCTACCGGAATTCTTTATAAACCAACCCTCCGCTGTTTTGGTAACATATTTGGCTAGAAAGACTTGAGCCCATAAACTGTCAGGATGTTGGATAATGCCCCAAGCCAATTTCATCAGGAAAGCAGAGTTCAAAGAATTCAGTTTTCTAATCCCAATACCTCCAGTATCCACGGGTTGGCACAAGGAGTCCCAATTTAGAAGGTGCATCTTCCTTTTCTCAGAGTTACTACCCCAGATAAAGTCACGGCAACATCTCTCAAGTTCTCCGCAAATCCCTTTCGGAAGTTTAGTGGCTTGCATAGTATAAATTGGAATAGCAGCTAGGACCGACTTGCACAGGGTAATCCGCCCAGCCAATGATAAATTATTTGATTTCCATGTAGCAAGCTTTTGGCGAACCTTATCCACCATTTCCCAATAGGTAGCATTTGTGACACGACCATGGATTAGAGGCAGGCCGAGATACTTCCCCAGGTCATGAGTAAGAGAAAAACCGCAGTGATTTGCTAGTCTCTTCCTCTCAGTTTTGGAAACACCCTTAGAGAAAAAGATTCGGGTCTTAGCGAGACTTACTTTTTGGCCAGAAGCAGCACAGAAATCCTGTAAGCATTTCATCATAGTATCCAATTGTTGGGTTGAGGCTTCCCCAAACAATATCAAGTCGTCTGCAAACATTAAATGGGAGAGGAGTGGACCGTTGCATCCAAACTTCAAGGGTTTCCAATTGCCCTTCCCTACCTCATCACATATCAGCAGAGATAGTCGTTCTAAGCAAATGACAAATAGGTAGGGTGAGAGAGGATCACCTTGTCGGACTCCTCTAGAGGGGGTGAATTGAGTAGTTTTCGCTCCATTCCAAAGAACTTGGAGGCTAGAGGAAGTCACACACTCCAGGATATTGTTCTGTAGAGGCACAGGTAGGCCTACTAATGCTAGAGAATCTGCAATGAACTTCCAACTGAGCCTATCGTAGGCCTTTTCGAGATGCACTTTGATAGCCATGAATTGTTTTCCGGAGTATAGACCTTGCATCGTGTGGATTGCCTCTTGAGCCATTACAATATTGTCCTGTATATGTCTCCCAGGGACAAAGCTACTCTGATTCATGCTAATTATCTTTGGTAATATTGGTTTAAGTCTGCTAACCAGCACTTTAGCAATGACCTTATAGATCACATTGCATAAACCAATCGGACGAAATTGGGAAATGGACTCCGGTTGATCAACCTTCGGAGAACTCTGGAGGCACAGTCCCTGTGACTAGCAGATATGAGGTTGATTCCTCTTTAGTGGTTTCTCAATGAGACCAGAGGTACGACTACACATGCCTATTTTTTAATGATTAGTTGCTTATATTGGAATTGTCGGGGTGCTAAGAGCAGAAGATTTCATAGCATTCTCAAGGACATCATCAAGATCAATCATCCTAATCTTATTATGCTGTCCGAGGTCCGGGTTAGTGAGGTGGAGGCTGATAGGGTGGCAAGAAGTATGGGGTTGGTGTTTTTGCATAGAGTGGAACCGCAGGGCTATTCGGGGGGCATTTGGATTCTTGCCCGAGCCACCATGCCGGGTATCCGAGTTATTTATCACAGTCAACATCTAATTCATTTGGAAATCTCTAGACAAAGGCAAGGTCTTTGGTACTTGACAGTAGTGTATGTTAACCCTAATCCAATCCTCAAAGAGCTCTTTTGGCAAGAGTTACAAACTTTGAGCAGTGGAGTAGATAAACCGTGGGCAGTGATTGGTGATTTCAACGACTTTCTCTTCTGGCATGAGAAAACTGGAGGGAAACCAACAAATATACAGAGATGCTTCAAATTCCAGCAGAATTTAGATAACTGCTCTCTTATGAATATGGATGCCACAGGCCCTAAATTCACATGGAGAGGACAAAAGCGAACTGGCCTGCGAAGGGTTTACGAAAGACTTGATCGAGTGGTGTTTAATTCAGCATGGAGAACTCGGTTTCCTGACGCTACCCTAAGAAACTTACCTAGAGTGAAATCGGACCATCATCCCATCATACTCCATATTGAGGGTATCTCTACATCATCTCCTGGTTCTCGTCCATTCCGTTTTGAGGCAGCCTGGTTGAGTCATGCTAATTTTCAAGAATTCATGAAGGGTACATGGAGGGATGAGGATCACATTGAAATAGCATTGAGCAAGCTCCAGTCGGATCTTAAACTTTGGAATCAGAATGTCTTTGGCAATATCTTTCGAAGGAAGAAGGAGTGTCTAGCTCGACTACAAGGAATTCAACAACTGGCGGCAAATGTAAAATGTCATACCTTAGAAAGAAGAGAACAGGAACTGATTCATGAATATAATTTGATCCTACAGCAAGAGGAAACATTATGGTATCAAAAATCAAGGTCTCGGTGGATTACTCAAGGAGATAGGAACACTAATTTTTTCCATGTCTCAACTATTATTCGCAGAAGGAGAAACAAAATAGATGGCCTGAAGAATGATAGTGGCGCATGGATTTGGGACGAGGAATCATTGCGGGATCTTGCTACTCAATACTACAAGAAGTTGTTTCAGGAGGAGTGTGTTTGTAGACCTATGCTGCAATCCGATAGACAATTTCCGCCCTTGGATGCTGAGGACCTCAATGCCATAGGGAAACCTGTTTCCAAAGAAGAAATTCAACAAGCTCTTTTTGCTATAGGTCCTTTGAAAGCTCCTGGACCTGACGGTTATCAAGCTGTCTTTTTCCAAAATCAATGGGAATTGGTGGGCCCTAATCTATGCAACTTTGTGTGGAAGACGTTGCGAGGTGAGATGTCTTTAATTGGCAAAAATCCCACATTTCCAATCAAGAACTATTAAAGCTGCATAATCAGCAATTTTGTATTTTTTCCAAATCTGAGATTATTTTGTGATTAGTGAGATGCAACTGGATGGTGTCAGGAACACATGGCCGCTAAGACGAGGAAAGAGACGGGAGAAAAAGTTTTAATTAAATGACGGGAAAAAAGGAAAAAAAGAGAGAAGTAAAATTGTGTAATGATGGAAATGTAATAATTATCTCAGTGACACATTGCATGAGATTATTGGAAACTTTTCTAAAGAAATGATTGTAGCTCTCATGAAAAATAATGCTGACATGGATGGTTTGCCAACGTTTATGACAAAGTAATTTGATTGACTTCACCTATAGGCAACTTGATTATAAACAATAACAGCATCAATTGCAAAAGCTTTATATTGCATGCTCATAACCTGCAAAATAAGTGAATGACGAGTATTAATTTCTCTAATTGTCTCTCCTTATAAGAGTGACAAAATTATCTATGTATTGGACTCTAAATTTAGAATTCATCTCTGTGTTAAATTTTAACTTTTTCTTATCCTTCTGTTCTCCTAGTTGGCTTACTTTGGTCCCTCTCGCCTGAATCTGGTAGAAAATGCTGGCGTTGCAAGTTTTCTGACTCCACATCAGCATATGTGGAAGCCACATGTTAGATCAAACCCACTCGACCCCGGTCAGCCCACCTATAAACCCATTTTGCTAATTTGGTGGGGCCCTAAGTTTGTCCATATTTTTTCTTTTTTTTTTCTAAAATTAATTTCTTTAAAATCTTTCATTGAATTAAAAATTCTTTCAAAACTAAAATAATAACTAATTATAATTTATTATTTAATTGATTTTATTGTTGTTTTGAAATATTTTTTAATTCAATTAAAAATTCTAAAGAAATTAAATTATTATAAGTTATTATTTAATTAGTATAATTTATTATTTTATTTTTAAAAGAATGTTTAATTCAATAAAAAGTTTTATAGAAATTAATTTTAGAAAAAAAGAAAGGAAAAAAAGAAAAAATGGACAAACTCCAAGCCCTAATGGATTAACAAAATGGGATTTTGTGGGCGAACCAGTCGGGTCGGTTTGGTTAGTTGGTTCGACCTGACATGTGGCTTCCACATATGCTGATGTGGTGTCGGAAAACTTGCCACATCAATATTTTTTTACTGGATTCCGGTGAGAGAGACCAAAATAGGCCAACTAGGAAAACAAAAAGATGAAAAGAAGCCAAAATCTAACATAAAGATGAATTCTAGCAATGGAGCTTAACATGAGAGTGAAACAAGTCTTTATCCAATTAATATTGCCCTCATCTAAGTACATTTAACTTAAAATGTAGGATATTTTCAAAGTATTTTCTTCCTCATTGCGACAAATTACTTTGTAGAGAAAGCATAAAAAAGCCCCAACGACTATTTAAAGCATTAGCAAAATACTATTTTAATATAAATAATTTAAATGTCAGACATAAAACAAACACAAGTACTAAATAAGTAGCACATCTGATTTTAGTACGAGGTACTACTAAGTCTTTTGTACTTGAAAAAAAAAACACAAACACGAACACCAACAACTACTGTGTAGAAAGAAGAACAGTATAAGTGCCGCAAAGTAACAAAAGAACCAGAACAGTACTGTTACGGAGAAAGCGGGGGTGGCGGCGATTATAAGCCGTCCGATGTGGGGCTAATCTTTACTTGATTGGACCCCACGACCAAATGCCCGGCTTTAAATAAGAACCACGTGGCATTTGATGTTGACCCTACAGTGAAAACCCACTGGTATTAAAATTCACAGAGTGCACTACATCAATGTTCTTCTGTTTAAAACAAAGTGGGCGGTGGTGGATTTGGGGCCCCCACACATGCGCATGCCTTTCTTTTTTTTTTCATATATTTTAATTTCCAATCAAAATCCTACCCAGCCAAGCAAAGAATCTAACCACAATTGTTTCAAGACTTAGGAGGGTTTGGTCTGCTTTTGATGACAAATTTACAGCAATTTTGGAGTTAAAATACACATTAAGTATGTGGATAAGAATAGCAAGTTTATCTGTTTCCCGTGGTCTATATTACCTAAATACCATTATCTAATTATCAATGTAATATACTCCCTCCCTCCCAATTTACTCACGTGTTAGGATTTATAATTTGTTTCAAATATGATTGTTTAGTTTGTTATATATAGATCTCTTACATTAAATAGTAGAAAGAATAAATTTTTTAAGAAAAATAAATATAGTCAAATATTGTTATTATCTTAAAATTTAGGTTATTTTTATTGTGAGAAAACCTTAAATAACAATTTAAAACGTAGAGAGTAAATATCAAATTAAGATTAACTTGTGATCTAGCATCAAAGGGTATCTTTCAATGTTCCAAGAAGGAGCTAGGGATGTAGCTTCCAAGAGAGTCCTCGGGACACAACCTCCCTGCATATTGTTGGTCCCGACAAGAAGGTACGTACGTACGACGTAATTTTAGTATTCCCAACTCTGTACAGACACTTCATATATATACCTCCAAGAAAAAGGTGGCTGCTACTTACAAATTTCTTGTATTGAGTATAATTATTATCCGTTTGCTTTGGTTAATTATGAACAGATCAAGTTGAGCTTCCTTTACCCTGCATGCACAGGCAGGAACATGGATGAGGTGATGAGGGCCTTGGATTCCTTGATGCTGGCAGCCAACCATAAGAACAAAATTGCAACTCCAGCCAATTGGAAGCCGGGAGAACCAGTGGTCATCTCTCCCAGTGCCTCCGATCAGGAGGCAAAAGAGATGTTCCCTCAGGGCTCCAAGAAGGGATACCTGCGCTTCACCAATGTCGAATAAATTATCATCATCGTGTCCCTTCTTACTTTGGAGATGGAATCTTGCCTCTTTACTCTTTTGGGTTTGATATATATCTTCTGTTTTATGTATGTGGTGGTGTACTTTTGTAAGTATGTATTGTAGATAACAATGGCAAGTTTATTTGTTTGTCGTGGTCAATATTGCCTACATACCATTATCCAATTATCAATATATAATATCTTATAGAAATGCTGATTGAACACTATCTATCCGAAGGGACAGTTCGTGAATTCTATTCAAATTTTGTTCTCCCTTTTTATCTCAACATAAATACATTCTGAACTTACTCACTCCGTCACCAAAAATTTTATCCGAGCTTCTCTACATATGATAGATAATAGTTGAGGGGGTGATAAAAATTTCCCTCCAACATCTATAGAAATCCGTTTTAGTTCAATTCGCATTCTTTTAAATCTCGGATTTGGCTTCCACCTTTGGCCGCAACGTGTCCACAAACCGGCCAGGATATTTGCTAAGTAGACCTAAAAAACAGAATAGAAGCCGTCTGATCCCACGAAAGAAACCCACTTGATTGATTTCATCTGATCGGGACCCACTTGACCTGGACCGCATGTGGGTGTGCATTCCACGTCACCATTTTTTTTTTTCTTGTCGAGTGTCACCAAAATTATTTTTTTTGTCGAAAGTGTCACCAAAATTATATGTTGCTTAATCTTTTCTTTTTATCGGAACCCATATATACTGCTTTTTTTTTTGATCAAATATATACTGATTATTAAGGCTCTCCAAGTTGATGATGCATTTGTCACGTTCAAATCTATCCCGGAAGTAAAAAATTCTACAAAAGGTTACAAACCATATATGGCTTCTGGTCAAATTTCATGTGAACTTTGATTATAAAATTTTTAATTAACGCCGCCTTCTTATTGGGCACAAGTTGATTAAGTGAACTTGTACAAGGGGGATTTTACAGGGGACCCACTAAATCTATGATGAGATATATGTCCTAAAATCCGTCCCAAGGTTTCGTATGTATTGAATGGCATTGAATGTCTATATTCATATCAAACTTAGGGACCGTAAGTACCAATATCATCTATATACCTACATATTTATCGAGAAGCATTAGTTGCTCATTGACACGGAGAAATCCATCTTTTTTTGATAATCCTATCCAAATTCCACTCCACCCAAACACATTGAATGAGGATCCCCTTGGAACAATACGAAAGGTTGGTGCCTCTGAGCTGCAGTGGCGCTTGGCATGGATAAATTCATCTTGTAGATTATTAACAAACAAGTATAGTATATATATCTATTAATTTGGTCAAAAAATAACAACAACGATAAAACAAGATGAACTACAAATGCCGTGGTACTTATATTAATGAAAGAATTAACACATTAATTTTATTAACTTGGTTACACTTAAGCATAATAAAAAAAAAATGAATTCACTTAAGGAGATCTTGAATTCAAGTATTTATATATATAAAAATTCTAGTTAAAAAACTCAATCGTCTTAACTAGGTGCGTAATCTGAATCGAATTAGATTCAAATTAGTTGGGTAAAACGGTAAAATAGATACACAACCAATTAAAAGAAATAACAACCTATTGCCATTGTTTTTATATCAATCGCTTCATCGAACATAAATTACTAATTTATAATCAACATTTTAGGACTCAATCATAGTCATTGATTTGTACAAAAATAGTTAGGCATTATTAAAAATTTGGCGTGTGAAGAGGAGTCGTTGTCTCTTAATGAATGGTGATATTGCAAGGAAGTTAGTGCACTTTTGTGGTACATATATGTATGGACCGCATTGTTGTCCCTTGTCGTTTGTTTGCTTGCATGCTTTGTAATTCCTATTTTTATTGATGAGCCTGGAATTTTGATGAATTTTTTTGGTGAGGAAGTTGCACAAGAATGAGAAAGAGTTCTGCCAAGGAATCAAAATTAAGATGCAAAACCAATTACGCCCCCAGTAGAACAAGGTTGTTAAACTCGAACTAGAGGTTGACCAGTTTAAACTATCCCGTCATGTTTTTTTCTAGTTAAATAATGGTCAATTTTCAATTCAACCCTAAAATTACCAAGGGACATTCTAACTTGGAAAATCTGGGTTATGGTTATCCAAATTCAATTAGGTGGGCTGGTCCGAGTTTAATAACCTTGAATATAACCGGCAGAGATAGATTTCTTTTCAATAATTCCCGTACCTTTTAGGCCAACAGGTCGAGGTTAAAAAATGAGGCTCAAAACCCAGGGATTCATATAGCTTACTCTTTATCTACAAGTTATAACTGGACTCAAAATCGAAATTTTTAATTCTGAAGACAACTACAGTACCACTTAAACTACAACTCTTTGGCTCGTAAAACTTATTTTACCTTTCTATCTGCGTGAAATTTGAATGAGACTAATGATAACATGACACTTGGCAAAACACACCCCGTATAACTACCTAAAAAAACACGGCAAATTCTATGGTGCTCATTTTGTACCAAGTGATATACAACATAATCTGTAGGAGTCTTTTAAAATGAGAAAAATAAGGAGAAGTATACCCCTAATAACGGAAGAGTGAACTCTTGATTGGTTGATTATATTGTACTAAGTGTGGGTATGACACTTGAAGGAAAACATATATCTCCTGAATGAAATAAATTAGGACACCTATTTGGAGTCCTAGCAGCGGAAGCAAACAGGTCTTGGAGTCCAGGTCTTGATCTACCGGTCGTGAAGGGTTGTCACGGTGTATCGAAGCAACCCCTGTAGTCTCCACGGCCTAAACCTCTCGTCTCTATAGCTGTGTAGATAGTATATGTGGGTGTAACCTAGCCACCCTATGTATGTTATGTTCCTGGTATTTGTGCCATAGAACAACATGTATATATAGGAGGCAACTAGGGTTACAGGTGAGCACCCAACTTATGGGTGGACCTCGTAGGCCCCACTACCTCAAGTGGGCCTCCATACAACATAACCCAACATCTCCCACTCACACATAAGTGAGAGTGCTCAAAATACCAAATGCAAGAAACTCATTCTTGCTACAACAACAATAGTCATACAAGGAA
The DNA here is from genome assembly GCA_028386065.3 of Turnera subulata. Lineage (NCBI taxonomy): Eukaryota > Viridiplantae > Streptophyta > Magnoliopsida > Malpighiales > Passifloraceae > Turnera > Turnera subulata. The sequence goes on from JAKUCV010002918.1 coordinate 372,084, forward strand.
ATAGGACCGTGCGACCGGCATACTGTGAGAGCGAAATGTTATACACCTGTTAGGGATATATAGCCTCTCGTCGAGAAGAAACCTGGAAGTAGATCAGAAAGTACGCTAGTGCCCTAGATCATCTGAATCACATTAGAAAACATCCATAGGATCTCGTCCATCAAGGCGTGATGCAATGCAACGTAATGCAACGCAATGTATTCACAATTATAACCGTACGTCATAACTGGTGCACCGGTGAATACAAGACTAATGTGATTCCGTCTATGACCTTCCTCTTCTCATGATTCCCTTGACCCGGCTCAACTCGCTTTTCTAGACATGTCCCGCCAGACCGAATCTGTATACATGGTCCTTAGGCAACATACTAAGATAGCGACCATCAAACCGAATCTCAAGTCTCTGATAAGAGTACTAAGGGTACATAAGGTAGAGCCATCATAGAAGCTCCGAGTATGACACAGCTAGAAGTTGAGATCACACTCTAGCTAACCCGTGGTCGACAAAACGCACACATGGTATGAAACATGTGCTACAACATTTTCTCCTTTCCCATAGAGCGTATGTCTTTTCCTCATAAGGAATGCTGTACAGATGACAGTTTAGATACCTTGTGTATCCTAAACCTGAGTTCCTCGATCTACTCAACAACCTTGAACTCGCATCTGGCCCACAAAGTAGACTGAATGAACATATTCATTCTTAGAATGACCTTACTTGTCATTCTCAACCGACGTATATGTAGTTTTAAACCATTCGCTCTCAAACTGTCCATATGACAATTTAGCTTAAAACTCGTCTTATCTCTTCTTATCACCAAGATAAGGAGGCGATTACCCGTGTGAGAGGGCTAACCTTTCGTCTACTCGACATACATCATAAAAGAATGTAGAATGTACTCAACATCCAACAATAAAATGACAACAACATATATGCATAAACTCGACTTTATTGATCATCAAAATAAAATGTCAAAACAATCATGTGAACATGTGGGAAATAACAACAGAACGTAGTACTCATAATCTACATAGCCCCTGAGACCTAATATGTTTCACAAACACATCTCTAGGTACAGGCTTAGTCAACGGATCTGCTAACATATCCCCAGTAGATAAATACTTCACGTTCACCACCCTGCGTGTAACCATATCTCTAGCATAGTTATACTTGATATCTATGTGTTTGGTCTTACAGTGGAACTTGGGGTCTTTCGTCGAGGAAAATGCAGACTGACTATCACAGTAAATCAGTACCTGGTCAGTGTCTTCTGCAAGACCCATGAGACGCTCCAAGAACCTCTTGAGCCAAACACCCTCCTGAGTAGTTGAAGCAAGAGCCACGTACTCTGCTTCCATCGTGGACAAGGATACACACGATTTCTTCTTACTGCTCCATGATATGGCGCCATCACTCAGTAAGAACACGTGTTCGGAGGTGGATTTCCTATCATCTGGATCACCTCCATGATCAACATCCATGTATCCAACCAGTTGTAGACTCTTCCCGCCTCGGTAACAAAGCGAGTAATTTGCAGTCCCACTCAGGTATCTCATGATTCTCTTCACTGCCTTCCAATGTCTGGGCCTGGATCAGACTGAAACCTGCTCACCAAGCCAACTGCCTGACAGATATCCGGTCTAGTGCATACCATAGTATACATTAGACTTCCGACTGCGCTCCGATATGGAACTCGGCTCATTCGCTCTCTCTCCTCAAGAGACTTAGGACATATATGACTTCCCAAGGAATGGCCTTTGTTGACAGGAGTATCAATTGGGTTGGAGTTCTGCATATTGAACCGTTCAAGAACTTTTCTGATGTAATTCTTTTGCGAGAGATACAACAACTTCTTAGAACGATCTCTTGAAATCTTAACTCCAAGAATATATGCAGCTTCACCCATATCTGTCATCTCGAACTGAGACGATAATAAGGCCTTAACCTCGTTGACAAACTCCAAGTCATTTCCAGCTATGAGCATATCGTCGACATACAACGTCAGAATCACAAACTTGTCTCTAGATCTCTTGGTATATACACAATGGTCTTCCTTTATCATGGTAAAACCATTCGCTAAGACGACATTGTGGAAACGTATATACCACTGCCTTGAAGATTGTTTAAGACCATAGATAGACTTCAAAAGTCTACAAACCTTATGTTCGTGGCTTTGTTCAACGAAACACTCAGGTTGTTCCATATAAATCTCTTCACTCAACTCATCATTGAGGAAGGCAGTCTTTACATCCATCTGATGTAATTCTAGATCCAAGTTTGCAACTATATCCATAATAAGGCGGATCGAGGTGAAACGCACAATAGGTGAGAAAGTCTCGTCATAGTCTATCCCATGTTGTTGTGTGTACCCCTTCGCCACCAGTCGAGCCTTATATCTCTCAACTGTGCCATCTACCTTGAGTTTAACTTTGAGAACCCAGTTGTTCCCAATAGCTTTGCGTCCTACTGGAAGATCAACCAACTCCCAAACATTGTTAACTCGAATGGATTCCATCTCATCCTGCATCGCTTTTGTCCATTTTTCCTTGGAAGGGCTTGAGAGGGCCTCTTTTACATTCCGAGGCTCATTGTCATCTTGTAAGAGCGACATAAAGAGTTCACCGCCTTCGATGTCAAATCGTCGACGAGGAGTCTTTATGCGTGAACCACGTCGCACACGTGACTCATTGTCCCCATCTGGTAAAAACTCATTCTCTAAGAATGTGACATCCCGAGACTCAAATTCAGTTACACTCCCACTGTCTTGCATACCTATAAACACATAACCTTTAGAGGTTTCTGAGTACCTGATGAAGATACTTTTCTTTCCTCTCGGGCCTAATTTGCCATGCTGATGAGAGGAATCATGTGTATAGGCAGCACACCCCCAAGGTCGTAAAACACTTAGGTCGGGTTGTCGTCCCGTCCATAACTCATATGGAGTGGTTGCAACTGGTTTGGTAGGCACTCGGTTGAGAATGTAAGTCGCTGTCAATAAGGCATCACCCCAGAAGGAGATAGGCAACTAAGCCTGTGCCATCATTGACCTTACCATCTCAAGAAGCGTTCTATTGCGCCTTTCCGCAACACCGTTTTGTTGAGGAGTGTAAGGAATAGTCAATTGATGAACTATGCCCTTAGTATCATAAATATCCTTGAATTGGGTCGATAAGTATTCACGGCCACGATCTGTTCGTAATGCCTTTATCTTACGATCCAATTGATTTTCCACTAAGCTCATGTAGCTTTGGAAGCTTCTTAATGCTTCGGACTTGTGGGAAATCAAGTAGACATAACCAAAACGGGTATAGTCATCGATAAATGTGATAAAATAATACTCTCCGTGCCTGGCCCGAACATTCATAGGCCCACAGATGTCTGAATGGACTAGCTGTAAAGGAGATTCGGCCCTAGTGGCTACTTTTCCGAAGGGTTTTCGTGCTGATTTTCCAGCTAGACAACATTCACAAGTAGACATATCCATATGTGAGATGCTAGGAAGCAAACTTTGTTTTGCTAAGCGTTGCATTCTTTGTTGGCCAATATGATCTAGTCTAGCATGCCATGTGTTTATGTCAACATCACAAGTACGCGAAGCAATAAACATGGAAAAACAAGCATTATTATTGAAAGAGGACTCATCCAAATTCGTAAAATAAAAACCTCCGGTCAAATATCCATAACCGAATAAAACAGAATCCTGAGTTAACTTAACAAAATTGTCATGAAATAACAAAGTGTAGCCCAAACTCAATAAGTTCTTAACAGAAATAACATTTCGTCGAATCGATGGTGCATATAGGACATCATGTAAGATTAGGCTTTGGCCACCACGCAGGACTAACTTGCATGATCCAATGCCTTCGACAGCAATCCTTGTGTTGTTGCCTACATATATCCATTTAGCTCCATGTGAAATCCAGCGAAATTCAACATAGACATCACGTTCCCGCGCTATGTGGTCCGTGGCTCCTAAGTCTACAATCCACAAAGGATTAGATTCAGTGAGAAATACAGAACTAGAAACACAAAGTTCACTAGTTAAGGCGGTTGAAAATACCTTTCTTCTTGGCTCAGTGCAAGCACTGGAGTAGTGACCCTTCTGGTTACAATTATAGCATTTCACACGTGCCATGCTGGTATTTTTCGGGCGCCTTCTTTTGCCCTGTTGGTCTGCCTTAGGCTTCCCCTTTGGCTGAGTTGGCTTCATTTTCTTTTCCCAGGGTTTCTTCCGAGAACCACCCTTGGCCTTGGAAGTTGCCATATGCAACTCAGCTTGAGGCTTGCCAGCCTCAATCCGATCTTCCTCTAGCTCAAGGTGTTTCCGGACATCTTCCAGATTGTTGATCCTCACATTGTGGATGAGATGCATTTTCATCTGGTCCCACTGATCTGGTAAAGAACGTATGGCTGCTTGGATCTGCTGTTCATCAGTAAGAACATGGCCCGAATTCCTTAACTCCCTGATCATATTGGCCATATGCCTCATATGCTGCTTCATAGTATGAGCAGGGTTCTTCTTATAGGAATCGAACTTGATTGTCAAAGATCGAAGCTTAGTCACAGACAGAGTGCTGTAACTATTCTTCAACTTGTCCCAGATTTCCTTTGCAGTCTGGAGATCCTTGCAATCTAAGAAGATATCTTCTCCTACTGCACTCAACAACGTACGTCAAGCAGCAGAATCCTTCTTCTTCCAAGCATCATACGTGGCACGGTCAACCCTATGCTTATCCATGGTGCCAGCTTCAGGCTCATTCATGACTTGGTTGATGGCTTCCAGAGCCTCTTGCTCTTCCAGCACATACTGAATTTTTACGCTCCATATAGCGTAATTATCGCCATTGAGCTTCAACCCTTTGTTGAGCTCCACGATGATAGCTGTGGTAGCAGCAGCAGTCATGCTATATAAAAATAGGATGAAAGAAGGTTTAATGAGAATCATAAATGTATAACTAAAAACACGCAGGGATTTAAAGGTTTCACATTACATATATGTTGTGCAACAAAATTTGTAATCAACGAGGCTAATAAATTAATGTACAACTAGGAGACGAAAGTTCACTACGTTCCCAATCATCGTCATTAAAGTAAATACATAAAGGGAATTAGCCTAGTTAATTATATAAATTTTGCATGTTGCATTTTGATTTAACTTATTTAAGCATATTATGACATGTTAAACACAATCAATACATCATGGATAGCATGTTAAACAAATTAACATGAATGCACAAGTATGTTAAACTAATTAACATTAGTGCATAATTGTGTTAAACTAATTAAAATTAATACACAGGTATGTTAAACAAATTAACATATTAAACAAATTAACATTAATACATAAGTATGTTAAACTTATTAACATATACTTATGAATTATTATTTGGAAAAAAAATGTTTAAAATACCTCATTTAGCTAAAGAAAACAAAAAAAACGAACATGCATTTTTTTATTTTTTATTTTTCGCTGTGAGCAGCAAAAAAAATTGGTCCAAAGCTTTTGAAAATGGATCTGTGAGCAAAACAAAAAACACAAAAAAATGGGCCTTGTGCCCATGACCCAATGTCATGTAACCCATTTCTTAATGCTGTCAACCCTCCACTCCCCCTTTTTTTTTAAAAAAAAAACTTACCAAAAAAAACGTTTTGTGTGAATGGCATAAAGGCTGGTTACAGCTTACATTACGTAATAAAAAAAACGTGGTATTAGCGGGTATTTAAAGAGAATAATTAGGAGGTGGTAATTTGCATAGCAATAAAAGTAATACAACCGTTTCTTATCTTTCTCTTTCAAAAAAAAATTCTTTTTGGTATTTGCAGGAGAAGGCACCGCCGCCCCTCCCGCCGCCCCGAGCCACCATGATGGGTGTTGCAACGCTAGGCCGAGTAGCCAGTGCCGCCCAGCGCCGGATCGCGTCGTCCCCACTGCGGCGAGCATGGTGTCTATCGCCGCCGGCCGCCATCGCATGTGCAGCAGTCCGATTCACCGCAGCAGCCAGTGGAGCTCGTCGTGCAGCCGTCAGCCGCCCGATCCAGCCCCGGCGTCGCAGGCCATCCGCCCGGAACAGGGAACCGCGGGTCCGTCGTGCATCCACCATCTGTGGTGCTTCGGTGCGAGTCCCCTCCGGCCTTTCACCGCCATCTGCAGCGACCATTGGCCCTTTTGCCGCCGTGTGCAGCAAACGGTTGTGAGTGGGTATCGGGGGTTTTTTTTTTGTTAAGAACAAAACACACAGATTCAGCTTTGGATGATTTACGTCCTTTTAAAAAAAAAAAATCTGTGTAATTGCTGTTCAATAAGGAAATTAAAAAAAAAGATGAGGGACTGCGTTGATTGACCGGAGGCCGGGAAACTGCTCCCCGGTCAAGCCTCATTTCCTTTTTTTTTTATATAGATATTATCTGTATATGTTCTTGATTTTCTATGTTCTGTACAGTGTAAAGGGATCATCAACACATAACTGATTTCTTTGTTCCCTAATTCACAGTACTAGCACTAGTTGGATTAACACAGAAAATAAAAAAATACAGATAATACATAATAAAAATGCCTCATATATATTTTTCAGATTACACAGCAAGTCAAGATACATGCCTTAATTCTTCATTTGACTAAAACAACGTTTACAATTTATACATATAAATTACACAATTACAGTAAACATATTTTACGGTTTCATGTTTTAGGCAAAAAAAAACAAGCATGTGAACATGTGAATCATACAAAAAAATAGGCATTCGATCGGAAACTTAGACCAGAGATAAAGACTCTAGGCTCCGCTACTAATGAAGGAAAACATATATCTCCTGAATGAAATAAATTAGGACACCTACTTGGAGTCCTAGCAGCGGAAGCAAACAGGTCTTGGAGTCCAGGTCTTGATCTACCGGTCGTGAAGAGTTGTCACGGTGTATCGAAGCAACCCCTGTAGTCTCCACGGCCTAAACCTCTCGTCTCTATAACTGTGTAGATAGTATATGTGGGTGTAACCTAGCCACCCTATGTATGTTATATTCTTGGTATTTGTGCCATAGAACAACATGTATATATAGGAGGCAACTAGAGTTACAGGTAAGCACCCAACTTATAGGTGGACCTCGTGGGCCCCACTACCTCAAGTGGGCCTCCATACAACATAACCCAACAACACTTGATACAACTTTTGTAATATAGCTTTTTCCTAAAAACACACTTACGTGACAGATGATCTTAACCCAGGGATTTCGTGTCCAAGATACTATTCACCTCTATTCTCTATATCAATTCGCGCTGTCTAGTAAAATTGGCCCTTGATTTTTCCTTAATATCAAATACCTATTTTGCTAATTCTGAGAAATATATTAGCAAGTAACTGGTGAGATCAAATGCTTTGTTTTTTTTGTTCTTTTGTCTTGGTAAGGGAATGCATGTTTTGGAAGCGAAGGACTCATTAACATATACAATTTCATTTGCGGATGATAAAACTATAGTTCTATGAAGTTAAAGGGTCACCATCTATAGGGACCCAAATGCAAATATAATTGCCGACCACTGGCAGGAGGAGGTAGAGTGGACTGGACTCAGGTCGACAAATTGACATAGACATTTTCCATGTGTAATAAATCTGATGATTCCTCTCCTTTGACAACCCTTGTTTGTTTTCCCGTATGCTCTTGGGCCCAAACATTTGTCACCTTTCAAGATCTGGCTGCATTGGTTGCAGCCATTTGGTCGGTGGATATTTCTAAGATGGATAAAAGGGCCTGGCCACTTAACCCAAACTAAGTCCTGCAATAACAAAGCCCTCGATTTTTCTAGATGAGGCAAAATAATGACTAATATTCGGTCCTTTCTGGGTTGGGAAGTGGCAAAATTTATACCATAGAAAGGTCCCTATATATGCAACCATGTCACTAACTATGGGAGGCCATCTGGCGAAAAGAATATCACCCCAGAACTGCTTCATTTTGATTCTCTTAAGAATATGACCACGTAGAAATTTCTTCCAGATATCCATCATTATCTTTAGTAAATGTTGCGAGCTGAATCTTGATATGAGATAAGGTTCTGCAATTTCATTTGTGAGCAATTTACAAGTAAAATAATGTGTATTTGATGGTAATTATACAAAAAAATCTAAAGGATAACTTTGAGTAGAACGTTTGTTGAACCTTTTGAAACACCGGGTTTTCTAACCAAAAAAAGGAGAAGGAGAGAGCATTCTAGGGTTAGGGTTTTGGAATCTAACTTGTTGTCACGTTATGAAGAAAGCACTCTAGTCTAGGGTCTGTGTTTTGACACGTTATGTGCTTCTTAATTACTCTTTTTTTAACCGTAGGTTGAGTGATTAGATCACTAATCATCTAACCCTTGCCGGTGCCTATTGTGACCCAACTTATATTTAGGGAAATCTAATTTAATTTATATGGGTCAACACTGTCTTTCCTTGAAAAAGACAGCATGTTTCATCCTCATCAAAAGTCAAAGCAATTTCAATCGACCAGTAAAACTAATTAAAGAACTCGCCAACAACTAAATCAATAGTAAACGGTACAAAAGGGACCAAGCGCGTAGGGTATATAGTATATTACTACGTATAGAGGATTTTCTGTCTTTTTCTTTTCTGTGTTGTGTTCCTCTAAAAATGCACCATCACAAGCACATTTCTTTTTTATAAATTAAATGGGATCACTATCCTTGACCAATCATATATTGAATTTGAAGTAACCTTAATTGGTGAACAGTAGCTGCTGCAACCATCAAGCAGAGATTGAAGGTATGTATGCTTCCTAAATTAAAGTTGGTGGGGGTTGATGAAAATTCGGCGACCCATCCCTTGCCACAGTGACCGACCGTTTTTGACTACTTAGATTATCCACTTGCAGTACATATCATCAAATATAAATCATTTTGGATTTTGTGTATATAAACATTAATAATGGAAATCACACGGCAATGCTTTGGTTGTAGAATGGTATTCTATATATTGGCTAGTTTCTAAGGATAAGCAGAACTAACCTTACGTAACCATGTAATGCTTGTGAAATAAGAAGCACTTTCTATCTTTTTTTTTTTTTTTCAAATAAAGACAACGGGAAGGCCAAAGCAGAAAACATTTTAAGATGACCAGCAGGTCCAATTCAAAGTCAGATTGCCGTGTTGATACGTTCGTTCCCCTACATAAAAAAGCACAGTCCAATTCACGAGTTTTGTAGTTTGTTGAATATTCTCCTTGTGCTGATGAACAAATAAGGAAAAAAAAAAGGCAGAGGAAAACTCGAGAGGACAAAAAAGCGAAAGATAAGCTCGTGGGGGGTTTTTTTTTTTTTTTTTTTCTAGCGTAAATGGTGAAGTGTGTGTAATTGACTACTATTTGGTGGACAACCAAACCTGTCTTTTTTTTTCTAATGCTTATAAGTTATAATTTGTCCTGTTAAAATAGGTCAATGAACTCCTGGAAATTTCCAAGGATTTGTTCAGGACATGAAAAGAAAGTGGATGGAATGAGTGTACGAAAATTGAGAGTGAAGACAACGGCAAAAACCTCCCCCCACCACCACCCTACGTCCTCAATTTCTCCTTCTGTGCACATTAATAATTCAGAAAAAAATTCTGTTAAAAGAGCTGGGGCAAATTATCAAATTGTGAGGGAAAAAAATAAAAGCATCCTTAAAAGATTGATGATATATAAAGTAGTATGATGATGGCCTTATTTAGAGACCATAAACTCTAGAAATGGAAGTAAATTATCACAAAATCTATGCCATTACATAGAAGTATATATGACCAATTATGTTAACGTAGTAATCAATGAAATCACGTGAATCAGTGGTAAATTATATTCCATTCAGGGGACAAATATTTTTTATGGAAGAATAATAAAATGATGCGAATTTATCTCACGAGAGATTCAAATTTATGGTTGTTATTATATTAGCATAATTAGATTATTTGCCAACTCACTGATCTAGTTAACTCAATTAGGAAAGCTGCAACACTACTGAATAACCCTAAACCAAAAAGAAAAAAAAAAGGTGGGGGGGGAGAGAACCCAATAACCAAAAATAACTAGTATTTACAAGAGACCTTTTATGTAGATTATTATTACACTAACATAACTGGATTATTATTTTTCTAACTCAACAATCTATTTTCAACTCAAAATGGGTAAGCAATATCTGATTCCAATGCAAAGATGACAACTGAATAAGCACAATTCATGAGTCAATCATTGACTTCATGCCCCAAAAACAGGACAAATAGAATACAAGACAATTTTCAATAAATTCCTCAAAAGAAAAGAGGAATGAGAATTTAGAATAAAGGTAAAAAGAAACTGGAAACTGAAAAGTAAAAGCACCCTGTGTGCCTGTGCGTTAGCGATAACGATATTAGAACCGAAAAAATGAAAGTGAAAAATTTAGAAAACCCCATCCTCGTAAACACACCACATAAAACTGAAAGCAGGAAAAAAGAAAGTACAGTGTTTGTGTTTTTATGGTACAAAAACTGCAAAACACTAACTGCAAAAAAATTATATAGACACAAACAAAACTAAAGACAACATTACACCTTTTATTTCTTCTTCTTCTCTCTTTTAGATCTTCTTTATTTCTTCCATTTACTTCTTCTTCGTACCGACACCGATATCGAGGAGGCCATTTTGGCCTCTTTCCCCTGCATTATTTATAATTTTTGACCCCTCCCCCCCCCTCAGGGTTTTTGGTTTTGGATTGATTTGTTTTTTCGAGAGCTATACTGGGTCCTTTTTTTGGACAACATTCTTTACCTCCCCTAGTGGGCACCTTCGTCGAAAGAGCGAGGTGGGTTGCGTTTTAGTTCTGGGGGTTTGTTTGACTATGATTTCAGTGTGACCCAGGTTTGTTTATCTGTTCCTGTTTTATTGCAGCGTTTGTGCTTTTGTTGAATTCACAGCTTATGTGCTTAAAGATTGAATTTTTAGATCTGGGTTCATTTTTTTTTCTTTTTAAATGTTTGATTGGTAGTTTAGGAGGAGCACGATTCAGGTTTTGATGGTTTTTTTTTTTCAATTTTTTTTTTGCGTTGTGGTTCAGGATCCATTGAATCTTTAGCATTTAGTGGGTGATCAAGTGATAGTAATGGGAAGCTGTTATTACAGTGAAGATGAGCTGTTCTTTGATAGTCGTGAAGAGATAACTTCTGCCTCCGATCGGGCTTCGGCTTCTTCCGAGGATTGTAGTTCTAGTCCTGATTCTGACAATACTGTATTGAATAGTTTGATGTACGATGTTTGGGTTAACAACCTGGAAAGTGTTCATGATCGCCGCCGGAGGTTCCTGACGTGGATGGGTTTGGGTCTGGATCGGGATTCTATTGATGGGGAGGAGAGAAATGATGAATCATCTGGTATTAGTGGAATGGGGGTTGATAGAATTACGGATAATGGTGGGGCAGTGTTGAGGACATCAAGCTTTGAAGATAGTTTTTTGTCTTCTCAGTCTTCCATTTCATCTCGATCAGGTGAAGCTTCAGGATCATTTGGCCATGGCTCTTCGGAGCAGAATTTTTTGTATAGAATAAAAAACTTGGACGATGGGAGGGAGTTTGTTGTGGATGAAGTGGATCAGGATGGAATGCTTAGTAGACTACGTGAAGTTGGGTCGAATAAATCCTTTAGCTTCGAAGAGTTTCAGAGAGCTGTCGGGACATCTGGTCTGGTCCAGCAACTCTTGAGTAGATATGTTGATGGTGCCAACGGGTTGGTGAAAACTAAGAGGAAATTGAAGAGAAGTTGGTTAAAAAAACTTGGTTCAGTATTCAGTGACAGACATGGGGCAGCTGCTTCAAGGCTCAGTGACGTAGAATCATCTGTAGGGGGGACGACACATAGAGTTAAAGTTCATCAATCTAAGAAGCAGACCAAGGAATTATCTTCTGTTTATGCAGGGCAAGAGTTTCTGGCTCATAAAGGGTCAATTTTGACAATGAAGTTCAGTCTTGATGGACAATACCTGGCAAGTGGTGGTGAAGATGGTATCTTGCGAGTGTGGAAGGTGATTGAGGATGATAGGGTTGATCAGTTCGATATCCCAACCAATGACTCTTCATGTTTATATTTTACCATGAATCATCAGTCCCAATTAGCATCTCTTAATGTGGAAAAGAAGCAAATTGATAAAACAAAGAAACTCGGATCTTCGGACTCCACTTGTGTCATTTTTCCACCAAAAGTCTTCAGGGTACTGGAGAAGCCTCTTCACGAGTTCCATGGACATAGTGCTGAGATTTTAGGTCTTTCTTGGTCTAAGAAAAGGGTTAGTTTCTTCCAGAAGCTAGCAAGTTTAATTGGATAATTATGCTATTGGTTTTGTGACAAAGAAGGGAAATTGTGGTTCATTCCCCACAATTAACAATTCATTGATAGACTGGGATAAGGTCCCTGAGGCGGTCCAAATTCTAAGCATTTTTCTTTTGTCTGTGCTTTCTGCAGTTTCTGCTTTCATCCTCTGCTGATATGACAGTTCGTCTCTGGGAAGTGGGATGTGACAGATGCCTGAGAGTTTTTTCCCATAATAATTATGGTTTGTCTCTTGCATCTTGCGTAAATTTCTTTGACAACTTTATGAAGAAAAAGCTACACTGTTGGGTTTTCAATCCCTTCGTCTTCCTGGTTTGGCTGCTTACTGATTGATCAAGTACTGTTATTCATAATGCAGTGACATGTGTGGACTTTAATCCCGTGGATGATAATTATTTCATCAGTGGTTCAATAGATGGAAAAGTTCGAATCTGGGAAGTGTTCGGCTGCAAGGTTGTTGATTATACTGACATAAGAGAGATAGTTACCGCCGTCTGTTATCGTCCAGATGGGAAGGTTGGTAACTTTTTTCAGTACTGAGCAAATGACAAACCTTTATCAAACACTGTAATTGAATTTTGCTTAAGAATTTCATTTCCTGGTTGTTGCAGGGAGGAATAGTGGGTTCAATGACAGGAAACTGCCTTTTCTATGACATTGTTGGTATGTGTTTACTGAGCTTATGCATATCATAAATTTCATCAATCCAGCAACTGTGTTGGAAGTTAGTTAACGACTCTCTTTCACTTCATGCTTCTTGGGGGCATATGAGAGTATCTAGAAATTATAGGCTTCTGAAAATTTTTAGTATGCTTGTTCAAATTTTTACCCAACCAACTTACTTCCATGTCTTAACATGTAGAGTAGCTGTACTTGCCTTTTTCTTAGAGTGGATTCTTAGTCAGTAAAAAATCATAAGTGATACAAAAGATCTCATATAGAATAGAGATTCATTACTTCGCAATATTGTGCCAATTCCAGTTTTGAACTTGCATGTACTGAATGATCTCTGAGTTGGGTGGGTGTGAGGGAAGAGGCAGTGGGGATAGTTTATGAGAAACTGCCTTTCTTTCACTTTTTTCCTTCTTGTGTTTTACCCAAATTTGCTAATAACTGTGGTCATGGGTTTGATGATGCAGATAATCAATTGCAACTAGATACTCAAATTTGCTTAAAGGGGAAAAAGAAAGTAGTAGGCAAGAGGATAACTGGCTTTGAGGTGATTGAACTTTTCCTTGTGTTTTCAAATGTTGCAATGTCGTGTTCTTTTTCTTTGTAAGTACGTGACATACAATTGATTTACTCTCCAGTTTTGTCCGCATGATCCGAGCAAATTAGTTGTCTCTTCTGCTGATTCACTAGTCCGAGTACTATGTGGCATGGAAGTCATAACTAAATACAGAGGTTGGTATTTATTCTCTCACTTAATGATCATTTATCTAATTAATTGTTTCCTGTATCATGTGTTAATATTTTAAATTGAAGCTTGCATTTGGTTGACTGTTTATCTGTGTTCTCCACCAGCATCAACCCTTCGCACTGCACCAAACCAGATGTTTGCAACTTTTACGTCAGATGGAAAACATATAATCTCAACAAGTGACGACTCTAACATATATATTTGGAACTACACAAGCCAAGAAAAGACTTCTTCTCGGGTGAAGAAAATTCAGTCTTCTGAGAGTTTCCTGTCCCAAAATGCATCAATTGCCATACCATGGCGCGGAATGGAGACTATGCCAGAATCAATTTTGCCCCCATCTTCTAGTGGGGATGTTTGTGGAAATGGTGGGGAAAACGGGCATGAACATCAGAAATTTTACGGAGAGGTTGATCACAAAATGATTCATTCCGCTCCGGATTGTTTCTCAGTTGCCCGTGGATTTTTACTGGAGGCTTTGACTAGGGGATCTGCAACCTGGCCTGAGGAGAAACTTCCTGATTCAAGTCCCATGCAACGTTCGCCTACAAGATATAAGCCGGAGCTCAAGTTTCTGAAAAGTGCTTGTCAGAATATGCTTAGTTCTCACTTGTGGGGTCTTGTGATTGTAACTGCTGGCTGGGACGGACGGATTAGGACTTATCTCAATTACGGGTTACCTCTCCGCCTTTGACCCCCGAAGTCGGCAAGTTACCTGGGGTTTTGATTCTGGCACTGTAAAAACACCGTTGTGGTTGTAACCCATGGTGCATGGATGTGCAGGGTGGTACATATATAACACATTCACAACTGGGTTTACACATTGTGGACCCTTCATAGAATACTGGTGTACTGCAGTAAATTTAGGTCATTGCTGGCGGCAATCCGTCGTATACTTCCCAAGCGTCATGAAATGATGGGGGCTTGCTTTTGTATTTGATTGCTGTCATGTTAATTACATGATTCTTTGATTGTTTTCTTGCCGGTGTCAAAATTAAAAGGAAGTTCAGCTGCTAATGGCCTGTTTTGCTTGTTTGATTGTGTGCAATGAAATGAGTTTCAGGTGCATGCAATAGATTATTAAGGAAGCTTGCTACTCTTGCATATAAGAATAATTAACTGGGGGCTGGATGTTCCATTTATGAAGTATTTTTTTTCCCTTCCTAAATAAAAAAGTACAATTTTTTTTTTTAGAAATCATGGACAGAGACACCAAAAAAAAATCTCAAGAGAAGACATCAAAATAATTGAAGATGCAGAGAATGAATGACACACTTATAGTTATAGGAAACAAGAACTTCAAGTATATGTCATATATCCAGGCTTCTTACAACCAGTGAATCCATCCAGAAGAAAAAAAAAGAAAAAGAAAAGGGTCGATTGATGATAACAATAAAAAAGAAACATTGAATGAAAGATCATCAATCTGACTATACGCCTTTTTGGGGGTGTTTAGCCACGGGTTTAATCCAGTTCGAACAAAATAAAAAAGAAACATTGAACTCCGAGACATTGTTGAAGGGGATCAGTATCGAACCATTTGAACCAATGACATGTGAACAGCATACATACATGTCATTTCATCCTCCTGATGTCAAAGTCTCCCCATCTCACAAATCCTTCCCAATTTTTCAACTCACCGTTAATAGTTTCTTTCTTCTGGTATCCATCCTTTTTGATCACCCATTGACATTCTGGGCTACAATGAGCTTCATCCCCCAGGAATGCACTGAATACTGTAAATGTAGCCATAAGGAATATCTTCTGGGGATTGGTCCAGCTAAATTTACACAAATGTTGTGGCACCCCAAACGGGTTGACAGTAAAGTTTAGATAATGAGAGCCTCCATAGGTCAGATTTTTCACCTCTTCTGATATAGCCTTGCTTTTGCAATGAATGGACAGATTTACCTTATACTCCAAATTATTAATCATTCCCACTTTCTGGGGATACCTCCGTCGAAACCAGGACAAAATTGGTTGTCCGTTGTTATCCGTTTGTGCACAAGATGGAATCACAATGGTTGCAAGGCATAGCATGAAAATATGGATAAACCTAGACATTCTTGCCTTTTCTGTTTCCTTCTTCTTCTTCTTTTTTTTTTTTTTCCCCCCCCCCTTGAATGGTGTTTTCAAGGAAAAAGCATTCAAGGAAAAAAAAAAAAAAAAAAAAGAAGGAATGAACCGATATGGAGGAAATCTTTTTGATTATATAGAGGTTTTGGTGACCAGTGTAAATATAGTAAATAAGAAAAGATCCACCGTTTATGACCACCAATGATGTCTTGCTATCCACAGAGCTAAATTAGTTACGATAATTAAGGCCTGTTTCTTCCATCCAGCTATTGGTTTAACAATCTTTATCTTTTTTTGTCTGTCCTGTCTTAAAAAAATATTGGAGTTGTTTTTTGGAACTAATTAAAATTGCAATTAATAGAACTAACATTCAAGTAAAGACTCTTTTTTTTTTTTTGCAAAAATTACTGGCCACATGCTTAAATTGATTTCTTTTGATTTCACAACTTGAACTCCAGACCTTCAGCCCCATTGCAACTATCTCCTGTAAAAAAAAAAAAATAGAAGGTTTATTTCTTCATCTTTTCTTTGGCATATCCCAGCATGAATTTTGTTCTCACCCCTCTCTTTTTTTTAAACAACGCTATTATCTAATGAAATCTATCTGTTCTACCCAAAAAAAAAAAAAGCGAAAAGAAATGTTGTTTATACTTTTTTATTGCTATCTAGCTTGCTCATTTTTTAGCTTCCAAGTTTATTAACAGGACCAAACATAACTGGAGAATCATGAAGAACGTAGACAGTTTTCAAAGTACGTTTTCCAACTCCCTCCCTAGGAATAATAAGGATGTCGTTATTGATTCTATGACCAAAGAGAATGACGAACAGTAAACGAAAAAGCTGACTTAAAACGTGCAAACTACTAGTACTGACTAATTAAAACTGGAGATAAAAGACTAAAATAGCATTATTATTTTTTTTTGTCGAAAAAAAGGCATCAGTGGTATCATCATCGCCCTGTCGGTCCAGGCCCCGGTCAGAACCGGTTACATCCTGCCATTAGACCCTCCTAATAGGAGAGACCGCCCACCGGTTATTTTGTTGCCCAAGAAAGCTACATCGTATAGAAATCTAAAAAGACCACTGGACATGACTACCATGGCCGTCATGTTACATGGTTTGTCTTCAGCTAGTCCAGAATTTTGCTGGCCCAATTGTTTCAATTGTACTACTAGTAGCAGTAAAAAATTCTATATCTACTATGAGGCAGCTTGGAATGCTCATCAGTAAGTAGAATTCTTGGGCCATATGCCTTCTCCAAAACAATTATTGACCCATAATTACAGTTCCCTTTTCTGAACAAGATTTCGGGCCATTCTGTTCGAATTTTTTACATGATCATAGGCTTGCCATATCATCATCACTAAAGCCACAGTCTCCAGTATATATATATATATATATAGGTCTGCATTGGGAGATTTTACTAGGACTCTTCCCTCAATTTTCCTTTTTTTGGAAGCAACTATTATGAGATTCATAACCTTTTCCTTTAGTTGACAAATTGTAATTCAGCAAAATGCCATACACTTCCAAAGAATGAAAATGTGTAGCTTATAAGAACACAAGATTTCTTACATCCTGAAAATACAAGATTTATTTGGCACGATGGCCATGGTTGGCAGCGAAGGCGATGGTGCCGACGATGATGGCACCGACGACGACGATGCCGATGCTGATGATGATCCGGATTTAGATAGATGGTGGTTTGATGTTGTGGTGGAACTGAATCCTCTTGTGTGGATTTCAATGTTTTCATACGGGAGTGACTTTTAGAACACATGGTGTTCCGGATAGAAGCCTGCATTATCAGGTTCAAATATCCATCCTCATCGGTCTTTCCCAATTTGAAGTTCAGTGGTGCTCAATCTTAGTTCCACAACAATATCTTCTCATATCTTATCTATATTCAACCTTATGTATTTGCTATCCAGTTTAGTTTGTATCGTTTCATATTTAAGTCTCAGTACTCTTTAGATGCTAATAGGAATTGCTCACAATTCCTTCTTTTTAGCAGATCTGTTTGGACTGTAATATTTTTAGGATCTGGTGACTGTATGGGTCTTGTATGGGCTTCGGTATTTCTACTATAAATGAATTATTATCTCTTCGACAAAAAAAAAAAAGAAAATACAAGATTTATTATGAAACCTCACTTATGTTTATACCGACCACTCCACACCAAATCCCACTGGAAATTTTTTTTGGTACTTATTATTTCGTACCATATAGCAGGCCTGGTAGCATATCATAATCAATTAAAATTTTTAAAAATAAAAGTTAAGACAATTTAGTTTGGAATGCCTATGGTATTATATTACTAATCAACATGCTACTAGTAAATATAATGGTTTTTTTCCACCACTCAACCCCCTTGGTTTTGAGTAGTTTTTTTTTTCACGCCACGAGATGACTTTATAGCTTACCAACAATATTTTTTTTAAGTCAAAATTGTCATTAATTGGGTGTCCCATACTTGGTCTTCTTTGATAAAGACCTTCACAAACGTGGTAATCATGCTATGAACATTCTAGTACAGTATCATAAAAATTATAGTTCTGAAAATTTCTGGACCATTTTATCGAAATGAGATGCAAAACGATGGATCAGAGTCAGTCACTATTGTTTCCTTAACGGGTGTGCAACAGATTGAAATCAATCATTAAAATTTGACCCTCCCTACCATCTCCACCCTAAACTGGAAATGTTAAGCAGACTAATTAAGATTTCTAAAACATAAACAGTGCAAGTAAAAAGAAAGGTTGTTAAGCTTTGCCATTTCCAACAGACACTTGACCATAAAAATCTATTTTACTGGAAGCATAGATTTAGCCATTTGTGATACTACACACTATACATAGCTAGGGAATCCACCAGACCAACCAATACTGTAAAAAGCTGGACAATAAATATTAGAATGTTCTCGCACTCATGGATCTAAAAAGGAGTACAGTATTGTAAATATTAGGTTCATCTACCAGCATTACTCTCCTCATTTGCTGATAATTAAGTGACTTAAGATGGGAAGAGCCCCATGTTGCTCCAAGATTGGTTTGCTTCGAGGTCCATGGACTGCTAGAGAAGATGAGCTGCTTGTTAACTACATTCAGGAAAATGGTGAAGGACATTGGAGATCATTGCCAAAGAAAGCCGGTAATTCGGTCAAGTCTCTCCTTCATACTAGATAACCATTAAACCTTGAGTTCTTTTCATATGAATGCAATTAATAGCTAGAATTCACTAACTCATAAACTTTTGCTTGCTATAGTTTAATTTGTTGTTTTCTGTTTTTACTTTCTGTGCAAATGTAAAGGACTGCTTAGATGTGGAAAGAGTTGCAGGCTGAGGTGGATGAACTATCTTAGGCCAGGCATCAAGAGAGGGAACATCACTCCTGAAGAGGATGATCTTATCATCAGGCTTCATTCTCTTCTTGGGAATCGCTGGTCTCTCATTGCAGGAAGATTGCCAGGCCGAACTGACAATGAAATAAAGAATTACTGGAACTCCCACCTCAGCAAAAGACTAAAGCAAAGCTGCACTACCACCAGCAAGAGAAACAAGAAGACGCAAGAGAAAGGTTCCCATGAGCATCAGGATAATGCAGCAGATGGAGAGAGTGCTGCAAAGACCAAGATTCATCTCCCAAAGGCAGTAAGGGTATCTGCATTCATCCCAGTTACTAGGAAACTTAGTAGGTTGACTAGTCATGCAGGAATAGCTAACAGAGAAGAGCCATTGCGCGAGTACTCTGGACTAATAGAAGCTACTGATACAGAGATCGATGTTGCTTATTGTGATCATGACGCTTTAGTTCAAGACTTTATCCCTGAAAGTGACAATGGCATGCTTGATGACATCTTCGGGGAATATCAGAAGCTGATAAGCGACAATGACCTTGCTCAATTGGATTCCTTCCTTGATTCTATACTGGCCTGACACCTTTTTTTCTTTGTTTTCTTCAGGATGTTCTGTTATGGTCAAATTAGTTATGTTTAAAAGTATTTGGTTCTATTACACAACTGAAGGTTGGAGTATGGAAGTTGCACTTCCCTCTTGTGATCATTGGAAAAGTTACAAGTAATGTAATAATCAAAGGAGCAGCATTGCGTGCTTCATTAGTTTGCAAAATCAGGAGGCTTACCATTTTCTATTAATCATTTCATTGTAATATCAGTCCTTTATGTGAAGTGAGTTGCCAAAACTTCCTAGCTCGAGGGACTTGGCTCCTTAATGGAAGAATGACGAAATGACAAGACGGATTTTGTTTTTTTTTTTTTTCTTGTTTATCAAAAAATGACAATTGGGATCACACCATAAAGATTCGCAAGTTCAATCACATCTTGAAGAAAAAGTTCCCAAATTTTACCATCTATTATGGAGTTAAATCAAACCCCTCCCCTAGGATTCTTTAAGATTCCATCAATTGATTTATTTATTTAATAGAATAAATAGATGTATGGCATGTGGTAATTAAAATCTTAACCTTCAAACTAAAGTCATGAGATTTGATTTTAAAAAAACTACAAATAAATAAAAAAAACAATTAAAAAAGGAAATTGGAAATTGAAGAACAAAAGCCAAATTTAGATTGGGTTGAGAATTTGCATGATGAACCCCTTCATCGACTTTATTCCTCCACTTTCTAGCAAAAAAGAGAAAAATAAATTACAAAACGTTGGAATTTCCCTTTCACATTCTTGAAAATCAAAACCCAAACCGAACAATGAGCAGATTTTGGATATATTGTCCTCTGCATGCATCTGAGTGGTGCTAATATAAGGAGCAATGGTTTTCCACTGGCCAATCAGAAGAGCACATCAAGCTCATCCCTATTAACCTTGTGAAACAACAAAATAAAAAATAAAAAATTGGAAACCTTCTCATAAAAAAATTGTTTTTTTTTCTTTACAAAAGATTATGGTTTCAGTAATAGTGATTCCTTTTCAGAGACAAAGAAGTCTGATCATTGGGCAGCACAGCAGGAATTGACTGATATTTATCACTAAACGTTGAAATTCATTAGAATGAAATAGAGATGGGGGAACCCAATTAATTGAATGCCACTCTAAACTTAAACGCAATATGACGTAGCCTAGTATATTATTACTTAAATTTGGACAATTTTGCACTTTATTAAGTATTATATTCGTGGACACTGAATTTCTACTTCTTGAAATTTCGTTTCCTGCAAAATTATGCACGTGCTTGGATCATCAATCTCTTAAGGGAGAGACTATTATTGGTATGATTTGACAGAGACATGAAATTCGAACCCCATACTAAGGGATAAATAGTACATACTATATACCTAACAATAACATACTCTTTTTTTCTTATGGAGAAAAACACAATACGGTTTTGATATACAAAAGGTAATACAAACAGAATTTACAGGTTGTTATTGCTTCAAAAGGGCCATAAGTCACCCCAGAAAGATTTTCGAGCCTGATGATGCAATGTAGGATTCTTGCTCTGCGTCACAACTATACGTTCAAACTTTCCCTCCGAGCCATCCCTGTTGGCTGATCGACAAATGTCCAACGTAACTTGCCGGCCTCTCCGAACAGGTGCGAATATAATCCTTCCCCATCCTCCCCCAACATCGGCATGGACTGTTTCATCTTCTCCCTCTAGCTCCTCCTCATTGGTGTCATCAAAGTCGTCAGGTTCAACCGCATCAGAATCATAGTAAACAGGGTCTACTTCTTCATAGGGAACATCCTCTGGCTGATACAGCTTTATGAAGTCCTCTGTTAAGGTCGAAGAAAAATTAGAGAATTAAAATGGAATCAGACTCCAGAATTGTCCCCGATAAGGCAGACACGCAGACCTTTAAACTAGTTTTGATAGTAAATGCACAAGATACAAGGCCAATTATGTTGGACGAAAGTTTCTTGAGATGGGAGATTTCTAAAAGAAGCAAAATGCTGAATTTACCGTAGTCAATTTCAAGATCTTCTGGGTTTCTTTTAGCATGTTGCTCCTTCAAAGTCTCAAATTTCATGCCATCAAGAGGCCAAGCTTCCCTGCTCGAGTGGAAATGCAACATAGAGTATATAAATATTCAACCACAAGAAACAATTAAGGGGAAAAAATGAATAATCTAAAAGCATAGAAGTTGAAGGTAACAGTATGGTTTTCTATAAAGATTCAAAAGTACAACTTCACATATCCCATCACAATGCCCAGGGATACTCACTTGGGCCGTTGTCCTCTTCTGAAAGCAACGAAGCAAAATTTCTCATCTTCAAAGCCACGTAAAGGCTCACCCTTGGAGCGCTGGAAATCAAAGAAAGAACGAGAAAATAAAAATGAATATAAAAGAAACCCCATGAATCTATAAGTTTCAATAAATTCAAGAAACAACCATTATAGAAACTGCAAAGCCAGATAGATATAAACATTGGATACAGCAATCTGTACATCCAAACCTCCCAAAGAAGCACAGATGTAAATAGATTCCAGTTGAAAACATCAAATACACAAGACTCAACCGTTAATGGTGATATCCTAAAGATTTTGAGTGGTATAATACTACAAACAAATTATGCTGGTTATGTGAGATTCATTTCCAAATCTGGAAGTCAGAACAATTACGATAATGATGCCACAAAGTGGGTATTTATTAGAGTCTAGATAGGCAAAGCATTAGAGGTTTGGAACTTCTCTTTCTGCGCATATCTTAACAATCGTGTTCATCATTGGACATGCTATAGAATGCCTACCTCAAGTCATAGCAACTTGGTTACATTGCCTAAGAAAAAACATGATAGAAAAGATGTTGAACCCGACATCCTTCTTGCAACCATCAACATTGTATCCAAACACTAAGAGTAAGGAAAAACCTTGTATACACGTTGTGATGTTGTTCTCTCCAATCGTTGAACAAAATGACAGTATTTTCCAGATTTCTCTAAAGGACAACGCCCATCATGAGAACACTGCATCAAAAGTGCGGTCAGGGGGAAAGAGAAGGCAACAAGAGGGAAAAGAGATGGACAGGTGAAACAACAGACGTTATATATTTCATCCAAGGACAATAAAGGACATGACAATAATACTCACAGGAGCAACAATGAATGCACCAGGTTTGACCCCACTTTTGACAGGCTTTATGTCCTTACAGGTTTCATCATTTTCTCCTTTAGACTTTCTACTTTTCTGAAAAATCACCAATGCAACCACAACAAGCAAAATCAACCACGGATCAAATTGTCCTATGGAATTACCAAAAGACATCATCTGCACAATATCTTTTCCCAACAAATCAAAGAAGAAACTATGGATATACCCTTTTCTCCATCCATAAAATGTGAGATCTCATCTGAGATATGATATTCGATCCTTGTGGAGTTCCTGGTTCGACCAAAACCTGCTCCACAAAATTTTCAGAGAATAACTGAGGGAGTACTTTTACATTAAAAACAAACGAAAATGCAATTACATAATTGAATGCCACGATGTTAGACATTTGAAATTTTAAGCACCAGTTGACATGCTATAACTGGTAATCTAAAGTAACCCATAACTTCTGAACAAGCATACACAGACACATGAAAATAATTGTTTGAGGATGGAATCTTACCAACACATCACCTGTAAGGTCCCAAAGCTGGCGTACCATAGTAATCCGGTCCTTCAGTGATGGTATCTCCCCAAGCACATAAGACTTTAGTATAACCAACGTTAAAGATGAGTTAGTATGAAATAAAATAGAAACCGTTGGAAACATTGGACCAACAAGAGCCCAACATAGAAGTCTCTAGTAACACTTACGGCAATTACTAGGTCGTGTTTCCTCTCTGGCTTGCTGATACTTTTACCCAATGCCTGAATGCTATCATAACCGTGAATAAGTGGCAAATCCTTGAGACCTGAAACAACAATAACACATTAATCGTACAAAAAAAGTGTTTGCTAATTTGAGCTAAACATCCAGCACAAGAAATTACCTTGTATAAGGCTCCTGCCTGCGCGCTGCATGGACTGAGATGGCTCCACTATATTTACCTTCTCAATTGACTTGGGCCAAACTTCTCTCATCGCCCTAGACAACCCAAATCAGAATTCATCCACATCTTGCCACACAAAGGCCATATTAACAGAATAGAAGAATAAACCTGGTTACCAGAAAGCTGAACCAGTTCCAGCACCAAAATCCAACACTTTAGCTGGTTCAAAATCCGGCAATCTCCTCCTCACCTGACCAATAGAAACAATACAACCTGCATCAGTCAAATATCAAAAACCGAAAAAGCTCACCAGAAAGGCAAGATTTTAGCTTCTGGGGTTACCTCGCTGAGGACTCTATAACAAGCAGAGAAGACAGCAGGCATGCGAGAAGCAACATAAGCGATGGTCTCGTCGTCGCGATAACTGAGGCCAATATCCCCATAACTGCTCTTGATTTTCCATCTCTTGGACCGCTCCAGTGATTTGAAGGGATCCTCCACGAGCTCCTTAGACGTGGTCGACGCCAGCATCAGATTGGTCTCCTTTATTGAGCTGAAGGATTCGGATAGCCGCAGAACCTTCCGTTTCATGTGAGGTTCCTCTTGCTCTGCAAGTGCTCGATAAGATGCGCCAGTGAGATATATTATAAGTTGTACATAGAGTAGTAGTAATTAAGCTTGTGCACGGGGGAGGGGTAAAATTGGTGGGAGGAGTTGGGTCTACCTCGGAGGTACTTTTTGATGGCGCGGCGGAGGCGGACGGGGACTATGAGGCACCGTTCGGATTGTCTTGCCGCTGACCGGAGGGTTTCCGGCGTGAAGATCTTTTGGGCGGTTTCAGGGATTAAGTTCGCCATTTTCAGGTGGAGGAATTGTGTGAAGTGGAGGGGGATTTGGTCCAGGGTTTTGGAGTGAGCACTGCAACTGGCAGGGTTTTAGCATTTCTTCTGGGTCTTGTTTGAGCCCAATAAAGACTGAGCTTTAAACAGTGTACTGGGCTAAATGGCCCTTCTAGTTTGGGCTCAATTTCGTGCCCATGTTCTTTTGTAGCTAAATTATATACTTTCAATTCCACCACAAATCAAAGAGAATTACTATGTATTTACTCTTCTTTAAAAAATCATCCAAAAATTTTACTATCAAATCAAAGCCCTATTCCTGGTTGCATTAGAGCAACATTGTTTGTCTCCTTTGGTTTTGAACTTATGAGCATAATTAAGAGCCACCTAACAAAGAACAAAGTGCACATGCACTAATTTTTTGTTTTTTCCTCATCCTCATTAATCCTCATTTAATGGCATTACCACCAAATACAAGGGCCACCTCACTGGGTGAATACCCCCATTTCCTCATAATGTAGTCTGATACCCCCATTACTACCAAAAAAAAAAATGCACCATCTCTTCAGCTGCAAATCTTTTGTACCTTGATGTTTCTGAGCATTAATGGAAACTGCACTTTCTGATTTAAAAAAATAATAATAATAATAATAATGGCATCACCGGATGAATGTCATTATGATTGTTAAGGTACACGGTGCATGTGCATGAGATTGAGAGGTACATAAAACCCAGTAGTGGCCCATGGGCTATCATATAAGAGCTGGTCCACAACCCCCAATTTTTTAAACACTTATTCTGGCTGGAAGCATGAATTATCAAAGTGTACTACATACTGCAGAAGCAGAAGTAGAACAAACAAGTCATTGTCCTTAATCCTTATGGTTAGAAAGTGTGATAAGCATACATCACTAACATTGGAAAAGAACAATGGTAAAGATCTAACAAAAAATTTTGAACTTTTTCTTTCCCATACATGTTGTTGCTTAGCATTCCATATCATTAATCCTACAAGAAGAAAAATAATTTTTAGAAATTTATTTTATATAGAGTGCTATAAGCACCTATTTCTAAAACTTTCCTGTTTTAGCATGTGGATTAAGACATTTTTTTTTTTTGAAACGATGTGGATTAAGACAATTGAGACTCTAACCTTTATGATTCCTAATGTTATTAAATCTGGACCTGCCCAACCGGTTGAACTCGGTTAACCGTGACCCGGTTGGTTCTTTGGGTCAATAATTCCTTTGTAAATTTTTACTTGAACCCGAGTTTGACCACTTTTTACATGGGAAAACCGCGATCCAGTGACCTGACCGAGTCAACTCTGATCCGGATTTAATAACATCGAGATTAATGTCATATTTGATTGAATTAATTTAAGCTTATCGATAGAAGGTATATCGTCCTAGAATACTTCTTGTAGTAACTGAATATTTATTAACAAAGTCATTGATGAAGAATTTTTTATACCAATAGTACTCTCGCAAAAGCAAAAAGGAAAGGGTGAAGTCTAGAGTACGAGTCCTACCTTCAATATCGACTAAAAAGAATGAACAACTTTGATGTATTCTTCGGAAGAAACTTTCACCCATTATAATATGAAACTAGATACAAATTTCTTATCTTATCATAGATCTCACTTCCAAAGAATAAGCGTGTACCAACCTGGTAATTAAAGTTCCAGGAATACTTGATAATCTCACTATATTTTAAAGTGAACATCCCTCTAGAGGTATATCTCTAGTATTGTTGGAAAGGAAAAGTGGCCGTAGCCCATAACTTGGTCCATTTTTTTCCAGGTTGAAAGTGTAAATTTATCAAAAAATCAAAACAAATCTTGTAAGCTCTAGAAACTAGCTAGGGTTTGTAGGTGGCTTCAATATTGCTTACAGAAGTAGAAGTATGCATGCATTTGGCAAATATATATGACATGATCAGTCCAAATATTTTTCCCTAGTATGCTATATATTGGTATATTCGTCGAGCACAATATATATTCCTCGCCAAAGTTCTTTTTCTTAAATATATATAACTAACCATATTAAGCATATGATCCTCCATTTTTATTCTTCTTTTGTTGGTTTGTGCTGTAAAAAAAATAGGATAATTTTTAATGACAATAATCTTGATTAATTTCCTTTCCTTAAAAGCATGTTTATCTCCTACCTCAAATCCCCTGGCGCATGTTAGTTGGGTCCCATTGCCCATTACCTCACAAAGATACCCTTCAAAAAAAAAAAAATCAACAACCACATGGTACTAACTGACCCCATGTTCTTCTTGCTCACTCCTCCATTTTTCTTTCCCTTCAGTTTTCTTTAAAGAAAAATCACTTTGTGCTACAAGAGGCAGTGTATTAATTATAAAATCTGCAATTATGGATTCCCGTCACTTTCATTTCCAATATTCAAAATAAAAAACCAGGCCCGCCCCATTTGAACACTAACATAAACTAATTATATTCATCATGACAATTTAAGGTTGAAGTCTTGTACTATATATATTGTTTTATGCAACTCCTAACAAATTAACAACTGTTCCTTTAGAACCTTCCAAGCACTTTCACTTCCAATCAAAGCTCCATTGATATGTATATATATGTGAACTCTACTCCATAATCATAGTACAATTATGACAAAACCCAATCTAAACACTTACCATTGTTTAATCCCAAACCCATTAAACTACTAGGTATCTAGCACTGGCATGGCCAGTCCAACACGTACCTCCAGCAAAGAAAAACCATATAAAACTACGTACACAATAACCAGTATACCCGAGCATCTACACAATATATTAAATATATATTAATTAATTAGTACTAGCCAGTGTATGATCTAACTATAAGCTGTATACCCATATTTTTTTGTACAGTTCTTTAATCTCCACAATCTTCCTCGCTAAATGCACTAAAAAGTCCCTCCTGATCCTTCACATCCGCTCTTTTTCCTCCTCCCTAATTAAAACTTTTTTTTCTTATCTTCTTTTTTTTTTCCATTATTTCTTCTACTTTTTGGATGATACATCATAATCCATGGCACTGAGTGGGTCAAAAACTGCTTTTGAGTCTCTGGAAACCATTATTTCAGAAGCGGACCATAACCGAGCAGCTTCTGTCGAGCTGGATCCCAATTTGGACGTTGATGCTTCATTGCAATCTGAAAAGTACTTTCCAGTCACATTTAACACCCTCGGGTGTGTACCAACGAAACAGGTCGTAGCTGCAGCCTGCAATTAATCACTCATTAATTAATTAATGCATATTTAAATCTTCACTGTTCGAATTCATATCTTGGGTTAGCTAGCTAGCTTAATTACCTGGGGAATAGTCTTCAAAAGCTTGGAAGTCAAGAAAAAAGCCATATCTGCATGTTTAAAGTGCAAATTATATAAAAAAAAAATTTTGAGGAAGAACTTTAACTTTCAATTAAGTATCTATAACTTGGTCTAATTATTTGAATTGTGTCGTGGGTTTTCACCTGTGACAAGGCCTTCTCGTTCTCTTGTGAGTCCGGTCCTTACAATTCCAGGATGAACACAGTTCACTGTCACATTGGCCTCCATTTGCTGCATTATTGAAGGGGATTTGATAGTGTCACAAAATGTTGTACTAATTAATTACTCACAAGAAATACAATTGAATTGACAAAAGGAAAACAACAAATTTCGCTTTTTTGATGATCAGCCATTAAATAATAGTATAACAATAAATGATCATCAGACCTTCAGTCTCTGAGCAAGCTCCTTGGTGTGCAAAACATTAGCGAGCTTCGAGAGAGCGTATGCACGTGTCGGATCATATTGACTGGAGAGGAGACAAAAGACAATTTCCACAAAGAAACAAAAGGTCAAACTCAGATGTGTATTCCATACTTTATATATATCCCAACAAATTTTGTAGTACTACTACCTAATCATGAATAAACCATATACTACAATTATTTTCCTAGTTGTTTTTTTTTTTCTGATAAGCCAAAATTGCCTCGAGAAATTACAAGCCATATAACTCCAAATAGAAAGAAAAAGTGGTCATATAGTATAATAATATCTGCTGGTATCTATACAGTATATATATATATCTTACCATTTACTCCGGGATATTTCGCCAAGATACCGGATCAGATCACCGGAAAACCACCCGTGAATGCTAGAGGAAACGTTCACTATTCTGCCTTGAATTCCGGTTTCTTTTGCCGTTGTGATCATGTTCTTCATCAGCAACTTTGTCAGCAAAAAGTGACCTGGTGAAATCCCAGAAATTTAACCCCAAAAAAAAAAAATTTCAGCCACCATCACAATATATAGCACCCACCATGGGCACAGATAATATGCTTATAGAAGAAGTTTATTGATTTGGTTGCAAAGTAAAGAACTTACCAAGATAGTTTGTGGCAAAAGTCATCTCTATTCCATCTTCAGATATTGCATGCTCGTATGCAAACTTGCCAGCATTGTTTCTGTACAGTACCACCCAAGATATTAAAAATAAAAGAACGCACTTCTTCTTTCTGTGAGAATTTCTCCTTTTCTTTTCATTTTCTCATAATTAAAGAAACAAAAGAAATAGTTCAAAGAAAACCCAAGTAAGTTTTATTTTCTTGGGATACGTACATGAGTAGATTGAGAGGCAAATTCAGGGACTCAAACTCTGCAACAAATCTTCTAACGGAGGAAAGAGAGCTAAGGTCAAGAGCCATGACAATGATCTCCGCCTCAGGACACTCCGATAAGATACGCCCCCTGGTATCCTCCGCCGCCTTCAGGCTTCGGGCCGGCAACACCAGCCTCGCCCCTCTCTTGGCCAACACTCTCGCCGTCTCGGCTCCTATTCCTGACGTAGCGCCTGATACATATATAATATATATATATATAACTTGGTCACTGACCCAGCATATACACGTATGTACACAAAGAAGTACAACTTAAAGACCCGTGCATGTAGGGATATATATTTGTTTTAACAGCTTGATCACTTACCGGTGATAACGGCGGTGATGGAGCGGAGATCGGTGGTTGCGGTGACTGTCTCGGCGGTGGACTTGGAGCCATAGCCGCTGGAACCGGCTGCGCCAGTTAGGTACTTGAGGGTTTCGAACATTTTTTTTTCTTTTGTTTTTCTGTTGTAAGTTGCAAGTACTCTTTGTGTTGTTTTTTAGTTGTGTTTCGGTTTTTTTCCTGTCTCTCTCTGTGTTTTGTCTTAACAACTGGTTGGTACTTGACCAAAGTTTGAAAAAGTTGGTGTCAATTCAACAACCAAGGCGGCGAGGTACGTGGTTTTGCAGTTATGGAACCAAAGAGAGAAGAAAAGGAAAGAGAAAGAGAAAGGGAGAGAGGGGTTTGTTTAATTTCTGTGACAGAATCTGCAGCCTACGCCGCTTTGCATTTACTACTCAAGGAGACAGAGACCTGATCCTGGTCTGTGTCTATGGTTTAATGATGTAAAGAGAAAGAAATCTAGTGAAAGAAGAGTGAGAGAGAGAGAGCTTTGTTATCGTTAAAGGCTTAGTTTGGGAAGGATGGAGGGGGGATTTTATTACTACTATATATAATGTGGAGAATCAAATTGCACTAGTAGCAATTAAGGGAGAAAGGGAGTGGGGGAGATCATGTATTTGTCATTGATGGAAGATGGGGTTAATTTTTTTTTTCCTTTTATAAAATAAGGACTTGCATGATTAGGGGATGAGTTGTTTGGTGCGTAATCCAGAACTTAATCTTAAGAATCCAATTGGATAAAAACGATTGGTTGTTTACAACTTTATCTTAATGACTATTATTAAACTGGCTTATTAACCGGAATGGCAGGAAATCGTTAATTAATCAATGGTGGGGTGTTATCGAATCTTGGGAAATGAGTGGTGTTTTTTTTTTTTTCCCTCTCCAGCAATAAACAGTCAAAAACTTGGCTTTTTATGTTACCTCAGTGCTCGGCAATGGCGTTAGGATGACGTACTATTGTCTCAATATCGATTTCATAAGCATTCCAATTTTCACACAAGAATGGGAATTTAATTTGTCCTTGATTTTAGAGTCCTCTCATCGAGTCATCGACATTTCTATCAATCGAAGAGAATCATAACAACTACTTCCAACCAACTACGAATTGTCAAAGAAGCATGAATATTTTTTCTCTTTTGATTCCAAAGAAATCAAATCAATTTAATCATCATAATTGTCCAAGTAATCGAAACTAAGACTTTTGATTGACATAAAACTATTGCTAGAAACTTTATTACACTTGGAACGGAAAGGAAGGTTTAGGGAAGTTCAGATTTTGTGATATAAATTTTCATCCCTTTGATGTAGTGTAATATGATTGTCACATGGGGGGCTATACGAGCATGTTTCAACAACCTGACCAAGGCCATATATGATACATGCACCACATGACTTGTGCACGAACAATATTATGATCTTATGTTATATTTTGACGTGGGAGAAAATAAAAAAAAATGGGAAGGAATAAGTTGATTAAAAAAATGGAAGGAATAAAGATCATTAAAAAAAAAAAAAAGAAAAACAAAGAGTGGTAGTTTGTGATTGGCAAATGGACGTTGGTGGTTGGTTTGCGACGTGTCGGCGATTAGTTAAAAAACAAAAAGCTTCGAGAGTAGAAAATGCCTAGAGAGAGAGAACAGAGAAGAGAAGAGAGGAATCGTCAAAGGGGAGACGCACGTGAGGGTTTCAATTTCAAATTAAAATTTGGAAGGATCGGTCAATTCTACGGCCTCGAAGGATGCAATTCCTCGGGATGTAAAGTGGAGCTGGTCAATCATTCTTGTTGTGTAATCTTTGGTCAAACCTTCCCTTACCCAAATCTATTTTAATTCATTTCTTTTGTGGTACTTAGCCGCTGGACTAATGGCTATCATGGCCTCGAGGCGAAAAAAGATGAATTTTTTCGACTAGTTTAAAAAAAAAAAAAAAAAAACCAGAGCCATCATTTTTTTTTTTTGAACGGTAATCAGAGCCATCATTCTCTGATGCCAATGAACCCCATTGAATCCAAACGATCAGGCCCTTGCTTTACTTTACTAGATACAGATCCTCCTGATGATGGTGATAGAACAACAAAAAAGGTGAAACTGAAAGGAAAAGAAGCTTAAGAACCGGACGACCAGGACATCACCATGGATGAGGGTCAACAGTCCTACCGAGACAAGCTTGCTTTTGGATCTGCTAGCTCAGGTGGTAGAGACATTTGGGTTGGGGAAGAAGCTGCGGAGTATGAAGAGGGTGATGACATCATAATTGTGGAAGGTCCTAATGGCCCCGAAGTTCAACTTTCAGACGCCTTCAAATGCAGACTGGATAAGCCATGGGAACAGGCCATTGTTATCAAGCTACTTGGCAGGCAGCTTGGCTATAAGGTCCTGCAATCCAAACTTCAGTCCATCTGGCGAACCTTTGGTCCATACAAAATCATAGATCTGGAGAACAATTTCTTCATTGTTCGCTTTCGGGACAAATCGGATTATCTGTAGGCTCTCTGTGAAGGTCTGTGGGCTATCTTTGGGCATGTGTTGAGCGTTCAACCCTGGTCTCCTGAATTTCGAGCTTCAACAGGAACGATTGATAAGGCAGTAGTGTGGGTAAGGTTTCCAGAACTGGGAGTTAACCGCTACCAACCGAAAATCCTTAGAACCTTGGGGAACCTAGTGGGAGCAACGGTACGTATTGATATCAAGACGGAGAACAGTGAAAGAGGGAAGTATGCGAGAGTTGCAGTAGCCATGGAATTGGACAAGCCGCTGAAGGGCACTGTTCGGCTTGATGGAGAGGTGGTCAAGGTCAGTTATGAGGGGCTGCCCCCAATCTGCTATTCATGTGGACGGATCAGCCGCTCAACTTTCCAGTGTCCAATCCGGGTTGATATATCCGAGCCAAGTTCAAGGCAACCGATGACGGAAGGAATGGTGCCTCTAGAACCTTCTAACCTTGGCACACACCCGAGAGCCTCTACCCACCAGCACGTAGTGGAGAGGGAGGTAGGAACGTGGATGAATGTGCAAGCACGTCCTAGAAGAAACATCAGGCGACCACCGGAGAGACCCGCCGGTAAAATTTCCACGCCGGATACTCCTCTCACGGAGAACAGATTCCAATCTCTGTTCGCAGATGATGTTCAGCAGGCAGCCGTACCAGAAAACCCTAGTGCCCAACCACAAGCCCCTTTTCAGGCCCAACTTAAACCTAGTCCAACCACTAGACCCAACAAAGGCAAACAAGCTGCGAAAAGACCCCACACAACATCAACCCTCCCCGCCAGTGGCCATATCCAACAAAAACCCGCCCGCCTACCACTGAATGACTTGTCCAACTTTCCAGCATTTACTTCAGGCCCAGGGCAGACCTCAAAAGCCCAACCTCGACCCAGTAAGTCCAATACACAGAGCCCTTCTACAGAAACTACTCAAACCCATGTCCCATCCGTACCAAAGAAGTCTACCTCAGGCAAGGGGGCAAGTAAAAATTGTAAGTTTCCGGACATGCAATTGACACTCAAAAGCAAGCAAAATACGCAGCGGAAAAACCGGAAACAACATAGGAACACATGTGAAGCATATAAACCGAATAATAATTTTCGTACCTTACACGGTTAGGATCTTCCACCTAACTGAAGTGCCGGAATCAGCAAGAGCAAGACAAGGTATCCCGCCCCTCTACGGTATCCACACGAACCGTGATCAAGCTGGAATCGTCACATGATCTCCAACTTCGAGCTCTCCCGAACTGGTGTGCTAGCAACAGAATTTTCGGGAGGATGAGTTTGTGGTGTTTCTCTTCTTTCTCAAAGAAGGTGATGTGTGTATGCTCTTTCAAGCTCTCAAGAACACTCTCAAGAACAAAACTCAGTGAATGGCATGAAGGAGGGGAAGTAATCAGATCACTCCAATCCACACATCAAAAGCTAATGGAGATAGTGGAGGTCATGGCCAACACATTGGCCCATTACCCATCACAATTATGTCTATACATAATAATGTCTCCACTAAACCTTATCAACATACACAACACCTAAAGTGGCTCAATAATGTTGACAATTAGTGAACCAACCAGCCCAAAACGACCCTGGTCCAACCACGGTCCAACTACAAACTGGTCCAACCATGGTCCATCCACCTGCTCGAATCAACGGTTCTATGTGTGTGACCCTGTAGGCACTTGTAACGTCCGACAATAATTGTAAAATCTCATTTTACAATTATAAGCAAAGAGCGGCGTCTAGCAACACATCATTGCTACCCGAACGACAAGATCAATACTGATTCAAAATGCCTCGCACACATGTCATCGTCCCTTCGTCCCATTATCAAGATTAAACCGAGACATGGAATATGTCAATCTTGTATATGTTTAATCTCGGTTTCTTGATCCTCGAGTTAACTGTGTAAAACGGATACCAATGATATCACCATATCATAATCCGAGCAAGGCCGTGCATTTACAGTTCAACTCTATCAAGAAACCATCCGATAATATACCCGTTATATGGGTTGGACGAATCCCCTCTGGATCATACAAAACCCACTACACACTTATCGTATACCCAATGACTACCCTTAAGTCCACCCAGCTACGGATGACTAGGAATAATATCAAAGTATATGACTCACATGTTGGGAACCTTGACGATCTCAGGTCTAAGGACAATACATATAAGAATCGCTATCGACAAACATATAACGCTCCATGTAGCATTCTTATGTGGGTCTAGTCCACAAGTTCTCCAACTTGTACCCGTATGTAGAATTCATATCACATATAAATTCTCAACATACGCTAGTCTTAATTTATTATTATAACCCATCCATAATAATAATCGACTAGGGACATTTAAGAATATATCAAATATATATTCTAGGGTTATAAATATGTGCAAGCGATTATCTCATAATCATATTTATTGGAATANATGTATATACACGACTATATACGATCATCCATTGATTGGCTTTTGGGCATATTACTAACAATCTCCCACTTGCACTAAAGCCAATCATCCATGTATCTAATACCAATGGATGTAGCATGACCATCATGCTTCCGCTGTGTGAGAGGCTCAGTCAAAAGATCTGCTACATAGTTCTCAAACATAACTTAGTACAGCCTCAATTGTAGGGTCGGCAACTGTTTCTTGCCTTGAACTCTTCCAGCAAACAGTGCACCTCCATGACAAAAACACATAACTTGATTGCGATCTAAAATCATCCCCGTCAGTTTTAAAGCTAGCATCTTTGTAACACTTTACAACAAGCCCATCAACGCTTCTGTAAACCAGGAATGCATCCTTAGTGCTTCTCTGTGGAAGCCCGTACCCCAATTAGATAAAAATAAAATAATTAAATGGAAAAGAGCTACCAAAATACTCTTGAAACCCGGGGTACAAAAACCGATGCTTCGGCATACAAATATTTCCATGAAAATGTATTAACAACGAGATGTCATAAAAGTAAATGAGATCAACCGGCTTAACAAGTAGTAAGCCATCACGGCATCACGCCGACATAATATCACAAACTCAACTCCGGCTAACTGCCGATATAGAGATGAAATATCTATGACATCTCGAGTTATTTCACATGCAGCGGAAGATGAAAATATTAATAATACTCAAGATAGAAAATATCATGCATATGGCCCTATGGATCCCACCGAGAGATAAAGCACAACTACCTGCTGAAGTGACTGCGTCTGATCTCCGAGTCGAAGGTAAAAGTGAGTCTGCACGCTAACAAAATTCTGAAAAACAACGGTGGCGATTATGTGAGTCGCCTACTCAGTGATCATTAAAAGTCTAAGTATACATGAAAGTGAAGTCATGCTCGTAGGGTGAGTAGTTCACGAGCACAAGTACAGCATACAAGCAAATCAGAATCACACACCATCACATAAATGTTTTATTGTAATATAGTTCGTATTATTTGAACTCAATGCGTTATTTTATTGTTATCATTATTATTATTATTATTATTATGGGCCCTCTACTGTGAGTCAAGTCTCGGTAGCGCATCTGATCAGATCAGGGTGTGAAACCCAAATGTCGAACCTCAGAAGGGGTAGATTCTGAGGCCAAAAACCACTGATAAATCTCGAGTGGCCGCTAGCTACCTGAGGGTGCACTCAGACACACCTAATCGGTGCAAGTCTTCCAGGGGTGCACCTACATCCC
>JAKUCV010002918.1:410975-537393 GCA_028386065.3 Turnera subulata
TGGGTGTTTGGTGTGATGTGTTGAGGGTCGGAGACCCGGTTATCTGTTTGAGATGTGTTATCACACAACCCTGTTTAATCACAACTAATGGCACACATAGACTTATAATTTGTGGATAAAGATAATGTACAGTAGAAGTTAGGCTACTGTGTGCTGATGACCGGTTGTTTCGAGCGGGAAGTGATACCCCTCGGGTTTGCTTGCGGTTTAGCAAGTGTTATGCAGATTTGCATGTGGGACTGTGATGACCGGTTTCTACCTCCCTCCTTCTACCTCCCCCTTTCTACCTCCCTCTTTCTCTCTCTCTCTATGGTTATGATGGGCTTCGTGCCTGGTTGTATTTGGGCTTATGCCTGGTTGTCTCATGAGACGGGACCGAGCTCGACGCACATAGTAGGGGCCCTGAATAATAAATCTTAATAAGAAAACTTATAACACAACAGATGAAGAATAATAAACTGTATGCTTGACTGTGTTGGCATGTTAGTACTGATTGTTGTATGTTTGCATGCATGACTTGTTACTCTGCTTTCCTTTCGGACCTGATCTGCACACTCTCATAATTAGATATATATTGCTCACTGAGTAGGCGACTCACATAATCGCCAACGTTGTTTTTCAGACTTTAGATAGCGTGCAGTCACTTTCTTCTTTTTCCGGAGTACGGACGTGGACATCCCAGCAGGTAGCCGTGCTTGTTCTCCCGATTGGATCCATAGTGTCGGCATGCATACTGTTTTGCTTCTCATATATTTATTCCATTTATTTCTTCCGCTGCATTGGATTTCTTTATTGAGATGTCTATTGATTTCGGATTACATTATCGGCGGGTTGCCGGGTTTATGTTTTGATGATGTTTCGGCAGGATGCCGGGTTGATTTGTGGCTTGTTAAGCCGGATTATTATGTTCTTCTTGACATCTCGTTTTATTGAGAATTTTGGATATTGTCTATATTGGTTTTCGTGTCCCGGGTTTCAGGGGTATTTCGGGAATTTCCTTTGTTTAAGTATTTTATTGTTAACTTGGGACACGGGTGTTTCAGAGAAAGAAAAAGATAAGGAAGAAGTAGGCAGCTGGGGTTAGGGCTTGACCCGCCAGCCGACGACGCGTCGTTGGCTTGGCGCGGTCAACCCGCCTCAGTTGACCAGGCCCCCCCCCCTTTTTTTTTTCTTTGCAAAACCCCAAAAACGACGTAGTTTTAACTAAAACTACGGTAAACGTCGTGTTTCGTCCCGAAACGCGTTTTAGGTCTGACGAAGCTCAAAGATGACATATTACCGCTTAAAATTAATAAATCCAATAAGAAAATAAATTAATTTTATTTCCATTACCGAAATTCGGAATTTTCTTTATAAATCCAAAAACGAAAACCCGGGGCGTTACAGTTCTACCCACCTTAAAAAGAATTTCGTCCTCGAAATTCAATCATCAAATTCGGAGGTCCTACCACGATAAGTTTCTGGTATTCTCCACCAGGTGTCCGAACTCATTGCGAGATGTCGCTTATACCCTTAAGCGGTGTTCCTTCCGCTTATATCAACCGAACCTAATAATTGAGAATTCACACACAACTATGGACTCACCACTAAGATCCCGTACTACCTCTGACTCAGAGAATAACAGTTACATCGGTGGTAGAGCCTTCCCGACAAGCTCCGATGAGGAACCCCCGAAGAAGCGGTTCAAGACCAACATCATCGGCCTAAAGGAGCATATGGTGATTCCCCCAAAACGGCGAAAGAAGCGTGCCGGCAAGGAAGGATCTTTTGGTAACAAGGATGCGGAGGATAGGAAAGGCAAGGCAACAGCTGAGTCCAGCACACCACTGCAGATAATGAAGCAACTGGACACTTCACTGAAGAAGGTCCACACTGCAGTGATGCAAATTGAACTGGCCTGTATGGGAC
This sequence comes from Turnera subulata, assembly GCA_028386065.3. Lineage (NCBI taxonomy): Eukaryota > Viridiplantae > Streptophyta > Magnoliopsida > Malpighiales > Passifloraceae > Turnera > Turnera subulata. The sequence goes on from JAKUCV010002918.1 coordinate 412,884, forward strand.
TCTCTTCTCAGGTCGCGAATATACAGAAACTTGTAACTGATCTGAAAAATCATGTAACTCCGTAGAGTGCTTCTCTTTTGTTGTACCATGTTATGAAATCAATAAAATAAGCTTTCTTCTTAAATCAAAACCCTACTGTTGCGAAATCTCGTGTTAACCAGATTAAGAACCAGCAATAAAGGTATGAAATTAATCATAAGGAAAATTATAAACGAACTAAAACTCGTTTAATAAAGTCAAAACATTAAGAGATTATAACAAAGCAAGTTTCCATATTCCGCGCCCTAGATCGATCGTGAACATCCTCGATCCCAAAAACGTATCGTACACGGTTAACGGAGACGTCTGTTAGCCTCGTGAAAAAGATACTCGTTAACTAGCAAGGCGATGATCACGGGAGCGTCCTGTGTCCCTCGAAAGACACGTTACCCACTTGTCCACAATTGTCCGTATGAGCCAAAAACGTCTGTTTCGTCTCGCATCTCTCCACGCTGTCCGAACAACTGTAAGCTTGTCGCACACGCACTCTACTCGAGGTGTGGTCCCCACGGTCTAGCCACAACGGTCACGCGTGCATGTGACAAAGGATGTAGGAACAAGTCTTAAGGAGACTAAAATGAAGTAGCCCGGGAAATTGAAAATTGTAAGGTAGAGAAGGACTGATAACCTCTGGCTTTTATTACCCGAACAACAAACACATAGCGTGTCGAAGCAATAAATGAGGCAACGGTAAAATTTCAAAACGCAGACTGTAACGCCCCGAATTTTCATAATTGGATTTTCGGAATTCTCGAAATTTTTATTCCAATTTTACCCTTGAGGAATTTCTGAATTTGTTGAGCAAGGAAATAAATTATTTTACCTTGGTTATATGGGAATTTAGTTGATGGTATGACGGGTTCGGCTTTCGTTGGAGTTTAATCGGGTTTCGGGGTTGAGAATTAAAGTTTGAAGTAGTTTCCCCCGAAACTACGTCGTTTTGGTAACTATTTAAAAAAAAAAACAAACAAAAACCGTTGACTAGGGCGGGTTGACCGCGCCTCAGCCCAAAACGGCGTCATTTTGGGGCTGGGCCGGCTCACACCCTAAAAACCCTAGCCCTTTCCTCTTTTCCTTTCTATTCTTTTCACTCTCCTTTCTTCTTCCTTTTGTTTTCACCCCGACGGCGCCCCCTCCTCCTACCTTTCTTCTCCTTCTTTCTCTTCACTCTCTCTTTCTCTTCCTTCACTCAATACCCCTCGCCGTCACCAACACCTTACCTTTTTCTTCCTCACACACAAATCGCCGACAACAACCTTCTCTGCCTCCTTTCGATTCGCCCAACGCCGCCGCCGGTTGAGCTTGTGCGTGGAGGGAAGTGGACGGTGGAGAACCGGCTCGCGCGTGGAGGGCTGCTGAGGTGGTCGTGAGGCCGCCTTCGTCTTCTGCCGGTAAGCCCCGTTCTTGAATCCTCTTCCTTCTTCCTTTGTTTTATTTTTCTTTGGCCGGCTTGGGTGTTTGGTATGTTGTTGACGGGTTTTGATTTTGGTTTGTGTGTTGGTTGTTGCGGCTCGGCTGTGTGAACGGTGGTGGTTGGATTTGTGTTTGGTGGCCGGTGGTTTGGTGGTAGTGTTGGCCGGAATTGTTGCCCATGGTGGCGGGATGTGTGGTTGTTGTTGAAGGAGGTGGGTTCTGTGTTGATGTTCATGGTCGTGGCTTGCTTGGATGCGGGTGTTGTTGGTGCCGGAATCTGGGTTGGACTGAGTGTTTGGTAAGGTTCTAAACCCCTTTTCTTTTCTGTTCGTGATGTTGCGGGTACGATGTTGATTGAATTGGGGGTTTTGGCTGTATGACAGATTCGTTATGTTTTGTTGGACTTGTTCGGGTGTCGTTTGTGCACTAATTTGGTGTCTCTTGTGCATGGATTTGAGTTACGGTAAGCTTCCAGCCCCTATTCCGTTTCTGTTCGTTTTAATTGTTGAGTCTGGGTGTTGTGTTGTTGAAATGGAAGTTATTGGGGTTGTGGCAGACTTGTTATGAAGTTTTTCCGGCGTTGATGTGGAATTTCCCGGTAAGGCTGACGGGAATCCGGCGAGCTCGGGAATTTTCCGACGAGGCTCGGGATGCTGTTCCGGCAAGACAAGGTGTTTCGACATTACGTGGTAATTCTCGGGCTTTGATGCGAAATTCGGTTCTTGTACTATCTTGTAGTATAAATGGATTTAATATGTGCAATTTGTAATAATGAACTTTAGTGGAAACCGGGGAGTTGCGAGTTGAGAGGCACGTAGCCGGAATCGTACCGACGTACATAGTATCTTTAGGCCGAAAAATGTTTGGGCTCGGGAGTTCGATAAAAGTAATATTGTGATGGGCCGGGTTTAGACCCAATTAATGTCATATTAATTCTATATGGGCTTTTAGGCCCAATGACTAATGAAGTGGGCTTTAGGCCCATTGGCTTGTAATTGGGATGGGCTTTAGGCCCAATAAAATGTAACTAATTTAAATGGGTTTTAGGCCCAATGGTTTTGGGGAATGTGCTTTAGGCCCAATAAATGGATATTATTTTAAGATGGGATTTAGGCCCAAAGGGTTCTTATGATGTGGGCCTTAGGCCCAGGTATAAAATTGGATTTGAATTTTGGGTTTAGACCTGGGTTTCTTAGTAACGGGCCTAGTGTACGATTAAAGCTTAAGACGATGACATTGGCATGTATTTGATTTGGTTTCTGTGAATAAATATCTTACATGGTATATATGCTCATAGGAGGTTATGGACATGAGGTTGTTGAGGCGGAACTAGGCTTCACGTTTCGAGACAATTAATATGGCCAAGGTGAGGACTTATAAACCTTTGTATGCATTACTGCCTACAATGCTCGGTTAATTGTTTTGGTATATAGACATTGGCATGTATTTGATTTGATTTCCGTGAATAAATATCTTACATGGTATATATGCTCATAGGAGGTTATGGACATGAGGTTGTTGAGGCGGAACTAGGCTTCACGTTCCGAGACAATTAATATGGCCAAGGTGAGGACTTATAAACCTTTGTATGCATTACTGCCTACAATGCTCGGTTAATTGTTTTGGTATATAAAGTGGTATTAAATTGTTGGTCTTGAATGCTGTATGCATGCTTGCTTGATGTGCTGATGTTGTTAATTGCAAAGTGTATACATTGATGACATTTTTGATGCGGTATGCCTGATTAAGTGAGTTGTGTGCCGGTATAATATGTTATGCCAGTTGAGCATGTTTGTTTGTTATGCTAAATAACATGATTTATAGATTTGTGTTTGTGTGGTGGACTGTGGGCTGGAGGCCCGGACTTGAAAATAAGATATTAAATTCCACACAACACTGTTGAATCATAACGTATGGTACAACTCTTAAAGAATAAATGAGAATAACGAATTGTAATATGTCTACTGTGGGGCTGTTGACCGGTTGGTTCGAGCGGGAAGTAATACCCCTCGGGATGGCATGCGGGTTAGCATGTGGGCCTGTGATGGCCGGTTTTACCTCCCTCCTTCTATCTCCCCCTTTCTATCTTCCTCTTTCTCTCTGTCTCTCTCTCTATGGATATGTTTGGGCTTCGTGCCTGGTTTAATTGGGCTTATGCCTGGTTGTCTCATTAGACGGGACCGAGCTCGACGCACACAGTAGAGGGCCCTAATATAAATACTTAATCTTAATAACAAAGATAATATTATAAGTAGTGACAAGTGATGGTATGTAGTCTGATGATGTCTTGCTCTGTGTATTGAGGTTGTTGTTGTTTGATGCCGGTGTGATTGTAGTTGATTTGTAATTGTATATTATTGGTTTATTTGTCTGCGGTGAGACAGTGGTTGGTCTCACCCCCTCACAGTTTTACACAGGTTAGCTGATCGATGATCAGAAGAGCATATCAGCAGGTGGCGATGCGTTCCTCTCCTCGGGTCGGATCCATAGAGTTCACTGCATACATGTTATCATATGTATAGTCTTCCGCTGCATACTCGTAGTTGTGTAATTTGTTGTATAAATATTCATTGATTTTGTTGTTGATATTGTATCCCGGGTAGAAGGGCATTCTGGTCACTTCACATGATGTATATTCTTTAATGAATAATTTGGGATACGGGTGTCCCGGGAATGATAAGGGCAGTTTGGTCAATCTATAATTAATTTGTAACTCATATTAATAAATTGGGACACGGGCGTTTCACAGACACTTGAAATTCGAACGTAATAAACACGCTCCTCCTAAGGTTATAAAAGACGGTAGAATAAGGAGTAAATTATCCAAAGCATTTTAAAGCAACCACACACCCAGACAACGAAACCTCAACACTCAAGAAAAAACTAAACACCCACATATCCAGAACACAATGCCTGCCCCGTCATCAGTTTTCTTTGTTGAAGGTGCCAACCTCGGCAGAAGGAACCGCCTGGCCTACAGCATGGTCAATGAACGTGCCGAAGAACTACCAAACGAGCTCGGCAGGATGCCCCGGCTGGTCTTCGTCGACGAGCTCTACTCCTCGCGGTTCTTTGTCACTCCAATGGAAGAGGTGTTCTTCCTGGAGGATCACGGAACGCTGCGGACATCCTACTACGGATCGGCGAATACCGTGATGTTCTTCATCTCCGACAGGCTTCAGGAATTCAACCTGGAGTCCACTTGCCAGACTGTGGAGCAAGGTGCATACTACCAGCTTGCGATGACGGCCCAAAGCATACCCAGAATGACGCGCTTACCTCCAACTTGGCCAAAGGTACGGCTGCTGGTGTGGAACTGTAGAGGAGTTGCAAGGCGCGCTCAAGAATTCTCACGTACGCTGAGGGACTTGAAGAACCAGTACAAACCGAATATGGTTCTTCTGACGGAGACGCAGTGGCAACCTCGGGACGATTCATCCCTCTCCGATTCCCTCAAGCTAACCGGTTCGAGATTCCTGGCCAGCGCGACAGAGGCGGCATGTGGCTCTCGTGGAGCGATAGAGTCACAGTCAACGTCAACAGCGATCCCAACAACTTCCGTGTCAACGTCGTTCCAAACCGTTAGATGTATTTTCTATTTTAATAAAATATCAAAATCGTTGTAATATTTCCCTTTTATAAAATATAAAATATCAAGATCAATGTAATGTTTCCCCTTTGTAATATTATTGTTAGTTTTAATAATATTTATATTTCTGCTTAATTATGGTATAAATTTCCACTTATGTGAATGTTCCAAAGCAAGCGTTGACAGCGTTTCATTCTTATTAATAATTTGTCCTTGAAGTCTTACATAATAACGATAATAATAGAAGAAAATCAACAACACAAAGTAAAGTGAATCCTCTCAAGACATCTCATTCTTTTGGAGCGTCTGCAGCTTCCTCTCGTGTGATAGAGTACACCCTAAGAGTTGCCATAGATCGATCAACACCTCCACGGCCCAGGGCTCCAGAACTCCCACGACTTCCTCCCTGGTGTCCAACACTCTTGTTTGGAGCAGAAGAACCTGTACCATTAGCCACGGAGTTCTGTACGGTATACTGGGACCCACTACCTCCACTGTCACGAATCCTCGTGTAGCACTCTGACTGATGGTGTCCCTGCTTCCCGCAATACCAACACATACTAGGAGGTCTAGTCCAAGGGCCCCACCTCTGAGGTCCAGACTGATAAGGCTTTCCTCCCGAAGACTTGCCCGGTCCACCCTGATACTTCTGTCCTCGGGACTTCTTCGAACCTTGGTAGGAAGAACCTTGTCGACTCATGTAACTTGCATTACCCGAACCGAAATGTTACTTCTTCTGTTCCGGCATTGTTGACTGTCTCTCCCGCTCGGCTGGCCGGGCCTCCTGCCCGATCAACTGAATCCTCTCAGTATCAAAAGCGGCCTCACAAACAGCCTCCCAAGTCCGGTGTCTCCCACCAGCCACTACGATCGCCAACTCGCGGCGTAGAGCGTCTACAAATCGCCTACTCTGTGTCACCTCATCGGGCACAAACTCCCTGGCGTAAGAAAGAAGAATACTGAACCGGATCCTGAATGCAGAAACCGACTCATCGGGTCTCTGTCTCACCTCAAGAAACTGCCTCTTCTGGTCTTCCAAGAAACCAATGGTAAGAAACTCCTTGTAGAATTTATCTTTGAAGTCTGCCCATGGCATCACCACTGGTCTAGGTAGGTCCATAACAAGTCCTTACCACCAGCTCAATGCGTAACCCGTGAACTTGTATGCCGCAAATCGAGCCCAGTGCTCTGGTGTATACGTGAATTTCTCCAAAACATTCTCCACTTGGCGGAACCAATCATCAGCTACCTTTGCGGTGATTTTCTCCCCCGAGAACATCTCAACCGTTGTCTTATCCATGTGCTTATAACCACTCTCCATACCACCAACCACAGGTGCTACCACGGGTGCAACAGGAACGGCTTGGGCGCCCTGTTGTTGCTGATGGAACTGTTGGAACTGCTGCCACTGCAGGAAAGCCTGAAACTATTGTTGCATCGCTGCATCCATACCAGGGGGTATTAATGGTACTGCATTCTGTGCTCCTGCTGCCCCAACATTTCCCTGACCATCCGGGACTGGCATTACTGACACAGAGTCGGAAACATGGCTAGGGAGTTCATCCAGCCCATCAGCATTGTGCCGGTCTTGCGGTGGATCCATAGTGATGCCTATATGAATGCAAACAAGTCAAACACTTTTAAGACTCAAAAACGGAGACCAGATTTAACACCAAAATCACTAGTAATTTAAGGTCACTTTACTTTTAAAACCAAGGATCTGAAGCCCGCTCCGCTACCAACTGTAATGTCCCAGCTTGTCGACTGTCACTACAGACCAACACGGGACCTTTCCAACATGCTTTGTCCTTACTCGCACGTTTCCGGGGAAAACTTCCCAGTAGGTCACCCATCCTAGAATTGCTCCAAGTCAAGCACGTTTAAACGCCACCCTGCCACAAAAGAAGTCAGAATCCTCAGCAACATACCGCCTCTAAACCCCTCGTCATCCCGTGTCAAAAATCCGACCACAACAATCCCCCCCTCCACGCATTTACCGAGCCCACCACCAAACCATTTCCCACCACCATCATCGCACACATGTCCATCAATGAATCGCTAACAACCTAGAGAGACGAGTGGAGAAAGGAGGGCAATGGACGGCGAGACTTACTAGTACGACGACGGCGCGACGGCGGCTGCACCTCGCACAGGCCTCCTCTTCTCGGTCGCGGACAGCGATGGCGGCGTACACCCGAACTCGCTCTCGGGTCTTTTGGTTCGGTCACAGGTCAGGTCGTCCTCGGATCCTTGCTGTTCGACCTGCGACGGCGGTGGCTCAGAGGGAAGAGGAAGTGGGGAGGTGGCGGCGATGGTCTCTGTGTGAGGAAGGAGAGGGGGCGAGATGGTGTGGGTGTCGAATTGAAAAGAGGAGAGAAGGAAGAGATAAGAAAAGGAGAGGAAGGGATGAGAAAAGAAAGAGGAGGAGATTGTGGGGGAAACAAGAGCCGTTGCAGGCATGATTGGAGGCGGAATATGGGGGACAAAACCGTTGGGGTGACGGCGGCTGGGTGGAGGAGCAACGGGCAAAAAAACAAAGAAAATTGATGGAGAAAGAAAAAGATAAGGAAGAAGTAGGCAGTTGGGGTTAGGGCTTGACCCGCCAGCCGACGACGCGTCGTGGGCTTGGCGCGGTCAACCCGCCTCAGTTGACCAGGCCCCCCCCCTTTTTTTTTTTCCTTTGCAAAATCCCAAAAACGACGTAGTTTTAACTAAAACTTTGGTAAACGTCGTGTTTCGTCCCGAAACGCGTTTTAGGTCTGACGAAGCTCAAAGATGACATATTACCGCTTAAAATTAATAAATCTAATAAGAAAATAAATTAATTTTATTTCCATTACCGAAATTCGGAATTTTCTTTATAAATCCAAAAACGAAAACCCGTTGCGTTACATTCTCAAATACTTAAGGATATTTAACCGCTGTCCAGTGACTTTCACCGGGATCAGGGCATCTGTTTATGACACTCAAAGCATAATCGACATCCGATCTAGTACATAGCATGGCATACATGATGGATCCTATTGCAGATGCATAAGGAATCTAACTCATCAACTCTCTCTTCTTAGATGTACTAGGACATTGACTCTTTGAGAGAGATATGCCATGTGACATGAGCAAGAAACCCTTCTTGGAATCTTGCATGCTAAACCTCTTTAGCACCTTGTCAATATACGTACTCTGACTTAGCCCGAGAAGCCTTTTGGATCTATCTCTATAGATCTTTATACCTAACTCTTAGGCAGCTCCTCCTAAGTCCTTCATTGAGAAATTCTTCCTAACCATGTCTTTACAAATTGTAGTGTCGGAATATCATTCTCAATGAGTAGAATGTCATCAACATAAAGTAACAAGAAAACAATAGTGCTCCAACTAACCTTCTTGTAAACACATGGTTCATCTTCATTTTTGATGAAACCAAACTCTTTGATTACATCATTAAAACAAAGATTCCAACTCCTTGAAGCTTGCTTAAGTCCACAAATGGACCTTTGCAACTTGCATACCATATCTCATAGTCATGGTATGCAGCTATAGCCAATAGAATCCGGATGGATTTAACTATGGCGACTGGTGAGAAGGTTTCATCATAGTCAATACCATGAACTTGTTTGAAACCTTTTTCAACCAATTGCCCTTTAAAGGTAATCACATTACCATCTATGTCGGTCTTTCACAAAGACCCATTTGCACCCTATAGGTTTTACCCCTTCAGGTGGATCAACCAAGGTCTATACCTTGTTTTCATACATGGATTCCATTTCCGAATTCACGGCTTCTAGCCACTTCTTGGAGTCCAGACCCGTAATGGCCAGCTGATAGGAAGTGGGCTCATCCTCATCTATGAGCATCACATCTCCAATATGAGTCATAAGAAATCCATATCTCTCAGGCTCATACCAAGTCCTATCCGACCTACACGGTCCATGTGTTTCAGGCACAGAATTCTCACCCACAACAACTTGTGGTTCCTGCCCTTGTTCCATCTCAGCCTCTATATCTCGAACTTCTTCGAGTTATATTTTCCTCCTACTGATTCTTCTAAAAATAAACTCTCTTTCTATAAAAATAGCAGTCCGAGCAACAAACACTTTGTGCTCTAAAGGATTATAGAAATAATACCCTTTAAGGTATCATATAAAAGGCACTTGTCGGATTTAGGGCCGAGTTTATCTGATGCTTCACGTCTTACGTAAGCCTCACAACCCCAAATCCTAATAAAAGACAAATTGGGACGTTTCCCAGTCCATATCTCATATGGTGTCTTTTCGACCGATTTAGATGGAACACGGTTAAGTGTAAATGCAGCACTCAATAATGCATGTCCCTAAAAGGAAAAAGAAAGGTCAGCTTGACTCATCATAGAACGAACCATGTCTAACAAGGTTCTGTTCCTCCTATCGAATACACCATTCCATTGAGGCGTACCCGGTGGAGTAAGTTGTGATACTATACCACAACCCTTTAGATGATCAAGAAACTCTCGGTCTAAGTATTCACCTCCTCGATCAGATCGAAGCATCTTAATACTTTTCCGAGTTGATTTTGTACTTCATTCTTGAATTCTTTGAACTTTTCAAAGGATTCTGACTTGTGTCTCATAAGGTACACATAGCCATATCTACTGAAATCATCAGTAAATGTAATGAAGTATTGAAATCCACCTCTAGCTTGTGTCGACATAGGTTCCCATACATCAGTATGTATAAGGCCTAACAAGTCCGAAGCCCTTTCACCTTTACTGATAAAAGGAGCCTTCGTCATTTTGCCTAATAAACATGACTCACATGTCTCAAATGATTCAAAATCAAATGAGTCTAAAATTCCATCCTTATGGAGTTTTAGAAATACGAGTCTCGTTTATATGGCCCAAACGACTATGCCAAAGATAGGTTTCACTAGAATCATTCATTCTAACCTTGTTCATATTAACGTTATAGACAGGCGTTTCTAGGTTTAGAACATACAAACCATCGTTTAAAATGCACCACCATAGTAAATTTTCATTGAAATAAATAGAACAACAATTGTTCTTTATTACAAATGAAAAACCTTTCTTGTCCATACAAGACACAGAAATCAAATTCCTGCTTATGATAGCTACATAATAACAATTGTCCAGTTCTAAAACCTTAACACTCGGTAAGGATAGATAGTAAGTCCCTACGGCTAATGTAGCAACTCTTGCTGCAATTCCGACGCGTAGGTCTATCTCACCCTCAGCTAATCTCCTACTCTTTCTCACTTCCTTCACATTTCCACAAATGTGAGAACCACATCCGGTATCTAGTACCCATGATGCAGAGGTAGAGATATTAGCCTCTATAACAAAATACCTGAAGCGGAAGTCTCACTTCCCTTCTGCTTCTTTACCTTTTCAAGGTAAACAGGGCAGTTGTGCTTCTAATGGCCTGGTTTGTTGCAACGAAAACAATTTCCTGCCTTTGCAACACCACCCATGGGATTCAGCACATGAGAACAAGAAGATGTACATGCACCAAACCATTTGGTACATTTCTTCTTCTTGTCAAACTTTGCTTTACCCTTTCCTTTGCCAAGGAAACCAAGACCCTCAAGGCTCTCAATGTATCTAATCATCTTAAGCACATGAGGTCTCACGGGTGATGAATCGGCCATCTTGCATTGGAACAATGCCTTAGAGGTCTCGTACCTCTCATGCCTTGCTTGCTCTACACAGAGCATTTTCAGGTGTTCGATCATATCGAACGCCCCCATGTTCTCATGTTGCTTCTGAAGCTCAGAGTCCATGGTAATTAGCATAAGGCATGCAATCATCCAAAGCATCATCAACATGCTTCTTATAAGCATCTCATTCTGCCCTAAGAGCATTAGGCGCCGGTTCATTAGGAACAGGCCATTCAAGGACATACAATTTCTTTTCTTGTTTGAGGACTATCCTCAAAATGTGATGCCACTCTAGGAAACTATTCCTATTCATCTTGTCCTTCTCAAGGACCGATCGCAATGATAATGTGCTAGTGTTTTGTGCCATGGTAACTCTACAACAATGATCAACTCACACAAATAATAGTCATGTATACAAAATCATTTAACAAGGAATTCTATTAAATGATACTCCTACTATGAATCAAAATAATCATAAGTAGGCCAAGATCCATATTTCACCACAATATAAGTCAGCTTTGGCTGATCACTTACATCATAGCTATTTAGGTAGACAACTCTTGTCAATTACATCTCATGTAACTCTTGGATAGTTGAGTGAACAACACTTTGTCCATATCTATCTCATAGACATTACTCAACCCTTGCCTCTAAGTCCTTAATCCTATTAAGATGACTTAGTTAAGTCCAAACCCACAATAAGCAGTCGAGATATTACAATTATCTACTCGCACCTTACTAGGATAAACATAGGCACCTTGCTTTGGCAAAACCTACCTAGTGTTGATCTAAGCAATGATGAGTGCTTATCATGGAAGGCAAGTAAGAACTTAATATTTCATCAACATATGTTCATACATCACATGCATATAATGAACAAATCACACATTGATGTTATGTAAATTTGGGAACCAAAAATACATGTGAACATCGATGTCTAACTTGAACATCGATGTTTTGAGAATCTGATTCTCCAAACTACTTGGCAGTACTTAGTATTTCGGCCATATCCAGAGCTGTAGAGCTTGGATTTGTGCAAACTTGGTGCCCCTGGAAAGCTAAGAAGTAGGGCTACAACTTTTCTGTTCAGAACAGACACCAATTCGGCCTACTTCTGCCCTGAATTCGCAGTTGAAGTCACTGGGTTCCACAAACATCGATGTTTGGAGTTTGCGAATCTGCAAAACATCGATGTGGACACTCAAAAATCGATATTGGAGGTTGCCGAACCCTCAAAACATCGATGTTGACCATCAAACATCGATGTTGGAGGTTGCCGAAGCCTCAAAACATCGATGTTGACCATCAAACATCGATGTTGGAGGTTGTCGAGTGCATAGAACATCGATGTTAACACTTAAACATCGATGTTTGAGTACTTGAACTCCAAACTATTTGGTAGTAGCTCAAGAGCATCGATGTTAAACACTTAAATATCGATGTTTTGAGTACTTGAAAGTTCAAGATTTTGGCAGTAGCATTATAACATCGATGTTGACCTTAAACATCAATGTTGGAACTTCTGGAACTCAATAACATCGATGTTGGAACTTGAACATTGATGTTATTTGAATTCTGGAACTTCAAACCAATTTGGCCGAGCTCAAATAACTTCAATGTTGTGACTCTTAACATCGATGTTGTTGAGTGTTTGCATGAGAACTTCGATGTTGGTCACACAACATCGATGTTGTGAAGATTTGGCCGAGGCTACACTTCATCAGAACATCGATGTTTGTCACACAACATCGATGTTATGAAGGTTCGGCCTAAGCTAAACTCATGCCAACATCGACGTTGGTCACACCAACATCGATGTTATGGCCTAGATGTACTAGAACGACAATCGTTCGATACACAAACCGACACTCGATTTTTCTTAGTCGAACTCTTCGACTTACTGCTATGAACTTCTTGATTGAAATCTCATACCAATCAAGTGCTTGTTGTCAAAACATTTTTGACAAATCAACCTCAACAACATATATATCACATATACACAATTGAATACAATATAACATGATCATGCTTTATAACATAGAACATATCATGTATATATACCAGAAACATATCAAACATATGCAAGCATATCTCATATACTAAAAAGAATTCCAGCATATCACATATACCTAAACAAGTTCAAGCTACATCACATGTAACATATGAACATGAATTCAGTTTAGAGCTTCACAAGAGGCTCCGCTACCACTGTAAGTTTCCGGACATGCAATTGACACTCAAAAGCAAGCAAAATATGCAGCGGAAAAACCGGAAACAACATAGGAACACATGTGAAGCATATAAACCGAATAACAATTTTCGTACCTTACACGGTTAGGATCTTCCACCTAAATGAAGTGCCGGAATTAGCAAGAGCAAGACAAGGTATCTCGCCCTTCTACGGTATCCACACGAACCGTGATCAAGCTGGAATCGTCACATGATCTCCAACTTCGAGCTCTCCCGAACTGGTGTGCTAGCAACAAAATTTTCGGGAGGATGAGTTTGTGGTGTTTCTCTTCTTTCTCAAAGAAGGTGATGTGTGTATGCTCTTTCAAGCTCTCAAGAACACTCTCAAGAATAAAACTCAGTGAATGGCATGAAGGAGAGGAAGTAATCAGATCACTCCAATCCACACATCAAAAGCTAATGGAGATAGTGGAGGTCATGGCCAACACATTGGCCCATTACCCACCATAATTATGTCTATACATAATAATGTCTCCATTAAACCTTATCAACATACACAACAACTAAAGTGGCTCAATAATGTTGACAATTAGTGAACCAACCAGCCCAAAACGATCCTGGTCCAACCATGGTCTGACCACGGTACAACCACAAACCGGTCCAACTATGGTCCAACTACGGTTCAACCACCTGCTCGAATCAACGGTTCTATGTGTGTGACTCTGTAGGCACTTGTAACGTCCGACAATAATTGTAAAATCTCATTTTACAATTATAAGCAAAGAGCGACGTCTAGCAACACATCATTGCTACCTGAACGACAAGATCAATACTGATTCAAAATGCCTCGCAAACATGTCATCGTCCCTTCATCCCATTATCAAGATTAAACTGAGACATGGAATATGTCAATCTCGTATATGTTTAATCTCGGTTTCTTGATCCTCGAGTTAACTGTGTAAAACGGATACCAAAGATATCACCATATCATAATCCGAGCATGGCCGTGCATTTACAGTTCAACTCAAGAAACCATCCGATAATATACCCGTTATATGGGTTGGACGAATCCCCTCTGGATCATACAAAACCCACTACACACTTATCATATACCCAATGACTACCCTTAAGTCCACCCAGTTACGGATGACTAGGAATAATATCAAAGTATATGACTCACATGTTGGGAACCTTGACGATCTCAGGTCTAAGGACAATACATATAAGAATCGCTATCGACAAACATATAACGCTCCATGTAGCATTCTTATGTGGGTCGGTCCAGTCCACAAGTTCTCCAACTTGTACCCGTATGTAGAATTCATATCACATATAAATTCTCAACATACACTAGTCTTAATTTATTATTATTACCCATCCATAATAATAATCGACTAGGGACATTTAAGAATATATCAAATATATATTCTAGGGTTATAAATATGTGCAAACGATTATCTCATAATCATATTTATTGGAATAACCTTAATGTATATACACGACTATATACGATCATCCATTGATTGGCTTTTGGGCATATTACTAACAAAAATCACACAGTGGTTGTCTTGGACGATAATACACACCATCAGGTAATTTCCATTCACAACAAGCTGGGCGATACAACCTTTTCCAACTTCCCCTCCTTCTCCCATTCGCCCTCACCTTCAGCTGCTCCACAACTATCAAAGCCCCTCGATCCAACCGGGCCCGAGTTAAGGTCCATTTCGCGACCCTCAACAATTGGAGAGGGCCCTTATACCCACCTAGACCCTTCCGAAGATGTTTCGGGACCAACGCCATTTCCAATGGAAGTGGTAGTTCAGGAACCTGATTTACAGAAGGAAGAAGTTGCCCCATCAACGACTTCCACACCAGATATGCACTGACGTGTTGCTTGCCTCTATTATTGTACAGTTTTCTCTTTTCCTCAATTTTATTTTATGTTATCAATTATATCTTGGAACTGCCACGGTGCTGGCAAACCCCAATTCCATTGCAGAATGAAGGAACTGAAAAGAATGTACAAACCCACGGTGGTGATAGTAGTGGAGCCAAGAATTAGTGGTGAACGGGCGAACCGAGTGATCAGACGACTCGGCTTTTCCCATTCCCATCGTGTTGATGCTCGTGGTTTTGCTGGGGGTGATTGGGTTCTGTAGAATGCACAGACTATTTCCATTGAGGTCCTGCACTGCCATACTCAATTTATCCACATGAAGGCCCACTACCAAGGCCTCTCCTTCCTTCTCACTGCCATTTATGGTAGCCCCCAAGAGAAATGGAAGAGTTTCCTTTGGCGCAACATCGAAGCCTTAGCAAGCCAAGTTGCAGAACCATGGCTGCTAGCTGGCGATTTTAATGCAATTCTAGCCGGTGATGAGAGACAAGATCGGTGGAGGAGAAATGGTGTGAGTAATCGGCAGTTTTTAAACTGCCTGAATGAAGCACAGCTTATAGATTTGGGCTTTGTAGGCCCCAAATATACTTGGCACAGAGGGGGTGATAAAGCTCGGCTGGATAGGATGCTTTGCAATGTACACTGGCTAGATGCATTTGCGGGGACTTCTATACTCCATCTCCCATTTCTCAGTTCAGATCACCGCCCGTTACTCCTCTGACTCCATGACCCACATATTTTCGCTGCAAAACAGAGAGCTTTCAAATTCCAGGCCGCCTGGACAGCCCATCCGGAGTTCAAACCCTTTGTTGCAGCAAACTGGAACATTACAGCTGGTGCTATCAAGGCATCACAGGAGTTCATGGTGAAGGGTAAAGACTGGAATTTCCATGTGTTTGGCAATATTCATAAGAAAAAGAGACTGCTACTAGCCAGAATTGATGGCATTCAACGGTTTCTGGAGCGATGCCCTTCTAAATTTCTTACCAACCTTGAACTGGAGCTTAGACTCGAACTCGAAAGTGTGTTAATGCAGGAAGAAGTTTTTTTGTGGCAAAAAGCTAGACACAAATGGATTAAGGCCGGAGATCGCAACACATCCTTTTTCCACACATCAGCCGCCATCAAACAAAAAAAACACCGTGTGGAAGCCCTTAAAGACTCCCAAAATCAGTGGCAGCAGGATCCTGTTGTGGTGGAGCGAATGGCAACCGACTTTTTTAGAAATCTGTTCACCGATGACACCTCCTCTTCTTGTAGGCCATTTATGCGTGGGGGATTCCCTGCACTTTCTGAAGAGGATGTATTCGCCCTATTAGCTCCTGTGGAGGCAGAGGAAGTTAAAGCTAGTGTCTTCCAGATGGGACCGATGAAATCTCTGAGCCCAGACGGACTCAACCCCCTCTTTTTCCATTCACAGTGGGAGAATGTTGGTGACAGTGTGGTGAAATTGGTGAAAGAGGTGATAGACAATGGCTATTGGGATGCAAGTATCAATGAGACTTTTATCGCCCTCATTCCCAAAATTGATAAACCGGAATATATGAAGCACTTCTGCCCAATAGGACTTTGTAACGTCCTTTACAAGTCCATCACAAAAACTATTGTTGACAGGATCAAGCCCTTCCTCTCGGATATTGTTGCTCCCACCCAAAGTAGCTTTATCCCGGGTAGGCAACTCTCGGATAACATTGTGGTGGTGCAAGAAGCTGTTCATTCGATGAAGAAGAAAAAGAGAGGTCAGGGATATATGGCGATTAAAATCGACCTTGAGAAGGCCTATGATAGATTGAAATGGAGTTTTATCGAAGACACTCTTCATGTTGTAGGCCTCCCTGAGAAGCTGATTGCGGTCATTATGCGTTGCATAACCACTCCTTCACTTCAGGTGTTGTGGAATGGCTCCCCCTCGGAGTCTTTTAGATCTTCTAGAGGCATTCGACAAGGTGACCCTATCTCTCCCTACATATTTGTCTTGTGTATGGAGAGATTGGGTCACCTCATTCAATATGCCGTTGATAGAGGATGTTGGATCCCTATTTCTTTGAGCAGAGAAAGTCTGGCTCTCTCGCATATCTTCTTTGCAGACGACCTTGTCATCTTTGCCGAAGCATCCATGGGACAGGTTGATGCCATCTCTCAATGCCTAGATTTCTTTTGTGAAGGTTCAGGGCAAAAAGTGAGCAATGAAAAAACTAGAATATTCTGTTCCAAAAACGTAGATAGAGCGCTTACAAAAAGAATCAGCGACACATTTGGCTTCCACTTGACTTCCAATTTGGAAAAATACTTGGGTGTCCCGGTAATACATGGTCGGGTGGTCAAGGAGACCTACAGACACATTATTGACAAGGCTCAACGACGGTTGTCGGGTTGGAAGGCAAATAGACTTTCCCTTGCAGGGAGAGTCACCCTTGCTAAGGCTGTCATTGCTGCCCTCCTAGTTTATACTATGCAAACTGTATGGCTACTCCGGTCAATCTGCGATAAGCTGGATAGTATATGCCGACAATTTATTTGGGGGTCAAGTGCTACTGAACGTAAGTGCCATCTAGTGAACTGGGACACTATCTGCCAACCAAAAGAGAATGGAGGCCTTGGTTTGAAGTTAACAAGGGCTTCCAATGAAGCTGCTATTATGAAACTTGCTTGGAGGATTATCGAAAACCCGGGCGCTTTATGGGTCCAAATTTTGAAAGGCAAGTACTTCAGCAAAGTGACCGGTGTACCAGACACAGTCACCTCAAATAATGCCTCGACCACTTGGAGGGCCATCTGCAAAGTTTGGCCCAAAATTGTTGATTCGGTTGCATGGTTTATCGGAAACGGTACTAAGGTTCGCTTCTGGAAGGACCAGTGGGTAGACATCGAGGGCTGTCTGCTCGACTATGCAACAACCCCTGTCCCGGACTACCAGTAAAATGAAGTTGTAGCAGAATATGTCAATGATGACGGGGCGTGGCATTGGGAGCGATTCCAACCTTTTCTTCTGGAATCCATTTGTAAGCTAATATGGGCCCAGCTCCCGCCAGCTGCCAAGAGAGGAGAAGATCGTATCAAATGGCGCTATGATGTTAAGGGCATTTTTTCAGTGAAAGCGGCCTATGTCAGTCTCACCCATCATACCTGGCATGAGGCAGAGGGGATCTGGAAGTCCATTTGGGCTTGGAAAGGTCCCCTAAGAGTATGCTCTTTTCTCTGGTTAACCTGTCATAGTAAGCTACTCACCAACCAGGTTCGCTTCTTTCGGCATACGTCTGAAGACCCTTTCTGCTCAAGGTGTGTAGTTGAAGATGAATCGATGATCCATGTCCTACGAGACTGTATCTTCGCAAAGGAAATTTGGCTCGAATTAGTGGCAAGTGAAGATGTTGATAACTTCTTCGGATTGGATCCACGGGAATGGTTTTTGAAGAACCTGGAATCGAAACATACAAAATGCAAAGGCCTCCCTTGGTCCACGGTCTTTGGCATTTCTTGCTGGAAATTCTGGTCCTGGAGATGTAATGCTATTTTTGACCAGGTGGATGAAATCCCCCACAATCCAGTTAGAGCCATTCTTTTTACAGTACAGGAGTGCCTACAGAGCAGTACACAAAAAGATGGTATACTTGAGGTTTAGAGATGTAACTCCCTTAAATCCCATTGGCGTCCACCTGGGTCAGGTTGGTGGAAGCTCAACGTGGGTGGGTGTATCAGGCAGCTAGGAGATACAACTTCTGCAGGGGGCCTTCTTAAAGGCAGTAATGGAGCCTGGTATTGTGGCTTTGTCTTTAATATAGGCTCATGCCCCTCTGTCAAGGCAGAACTACATGCTATACTTACTGGACTCCAAATTGCATGGGTGAGGGGTTGTAGAAATGTTATTTTGGAATCAAACTCCCAGGCGACACTTACCTGGCTGCAGATGTCCTTAGATCAAGACTTGGCTTTAGACAGTATTATTTGGGAGATCAAATCCCTTTTTCAGCGAACCTGGGATGTACAAATTCATTTTGTACACAGGGATGCCAACACCTGTGCACTTTTCTTAGCAAACATGGTATCTCAATATAGAATAAGAATCACTATTTTGACCAGCCACCGGCCGCTGTTTTTTCTGTTTTTGAGGTGGATTTGCAGACCGTGGGTATGTCCAGGTCTTCTTTGTAATCACAGTTTAGTATATTAATGTAGTACTCATCATTCGGACAAAAAAAAAATGGCTATCATGGCCTCGAATTTGTTATTAAATCGGTAGAAGTCTTATGATTTTGTGATTTCCTTTTTGTTATACTAGTATTAAATTACCAGTCTATGATTTTGCGTTGGCAGCGACAAGAAGGAAAATTGGGCATATTGTAGCATGTTACTTATTTTTTGATTCCCCACCTGGTATCCGGAGCTTTGCCCCGACTAATTCGGATTCGACCCGCTTCGTGCACTTGGATATGGTGGATGAGTCTCCTAATAGGAATTTCTGCATACACGAACCCGAGACCTCGCTTAAACAGAATCAAATGGCTTACCACTTAGACCAACCCCACATTGGTAGCATGTTACTTATTAGTATAAATTAGGCTACAAGATAGTGAATGCAAGTTTTTTTTAAAAAAAAATTTAAAGCAATAGGTTAAGGAATGTATGGTATATTGTTTCCAAAATTCTAAAATTTCATAGCCTAGTTTACTTCTGTGAAAGGCGCTCGGTGCCCTTTTAGCAATTTATTTTAGAAATTTCTTACAAATTTACTCGAGACCTTTATATTCTTTCAAATCATGTATGGCTTGATATAAATTTTATGTCTGGAAGAATTCTCTTTTGTCAGAAGCTAAGATCTTATCTGTTCTTCTTTTTGGTAAAAATGATGGGCCAAAGCCCGTGCATTATGAAAGAAGAAAGCATTGGCGGGGTACAGTACAGCCACCCCAACCAAGTCACTATTTACTTCTCCTTTGGTTTTGCTTTCTTGGTTACATTATTTCTTTGGTTAAAAGTTTATTCGATCTGAGTTAAGCCCTTCATATTTATTCTTCTTCTTTTTTTGCAATAACACCCATGTTTATATTAGTGTTGGTCACCACAATTGAACTACTCCCTCTCTAATAGCACGAAGACAGCGAAACAGTTGAAAATATAAAATTATCCCTATTCTTTATTAGTATTAGTATTATTATTATAATTAATAAATTATAAATCTTTTATTACTCTCATCGCACACCTCCTATCCTAAAATTTTCAGAAACCCTAACTACATGTATATCATATTTCCTATCTTCTTCTTCTTTTTCTTTTTCTGTTTTTGCGTGGAGCCTTGATCTAAATAAGAATCCCCACCACCATCCCATAAG
Source organism: Turnera subulata (assembly GCA_028386065.3). NCBI lineage: Eukaryota > Viridiplantae > Streptophyta > Magnoliopsida > Malpighiales > Passifloraceae > Turnera > Turnera subulata. The sequence continues at coordinate 432,991 of JAKUCV010002918.1, forward strand.
AATCTAATATTTGTTTTTTTCTTTCACATAAATTAAATCAATAATTTGGATCTCTGGCAGGTATGTATGTACAATATAATTACTTGCTTCAACTTAGAACTAAATATCAAGAATCTGCAGCCAGTGGTATGTATGTAAATTGTACAATATAGTTACTTGCTTCATCCCGACATCAAGAAATCATTTTTTTTTTCTGTTTCAGGTAAATCAAATCAAGAATCCGTATATTATCACATGCTTCAATTCAGAAACATAATATTATTTTTTCTTCTCTCTTTGTATTAATTTTTCAGAATTAATTAAAATCAAATTATTCTTGATAAAATTCTAATGAATTATGAATAAAATTCTTCTCTCTTTTTTTCTTTTATTGAATGATAAATAAGTGTGTAATTAATTAATCGTTATACTAATTTTTTTGTATTTAAACCAGAATTCATGGTATGTACAGTATTTTTCTTTTACACATCACTTGAGCCTAATGGTATCTCTTCTTTTAGGAGTTCCATTGACACCGGCGATAACTGATGATTTTGTATTAGCTTAGGCAACAGCTCCGTATACGTCATCGGAATTGGGTCGTATTGAACGGGTGTCTGTCTTTGTCCATTCCTGACATTCTGTTGTCCCTGATTCAGAGTGTCATTCGCATTGGCCTGTGGGGCCGGTGCTCGCGGCCTGGTTCCGCTGCATCACAAAAAGCAATTGTGAGGAATAAGCATTCTAGAACAATCATTTGCTTTGCTTTCTTCTTTCTTGATGCTCCGCTCTCTTTAAATCACAAAAGATTGAAATAAAATTATTATTGATATATTTTTTATTTACTTAGAAATAAACTTTTAATTATAATAAATAAATTTATAATTATTTTATTGTCTCATTTATTTTTTTAGGATTTAAATGATGTGCATGGTATTTATTCTATCACGTAAACATAAATAGTTACTTAAATAGATTCGCCTAAGAGAAAAGGTAAAAATAAAAAGAAAATTTGAAAAAAATACCAAAGATTATTTACTACTTTTTATCATTTTTATTTAAATAGTAATTATTTTTAGAAAATAATTATGATATAGATTACCCTATCACGTGCATCACACGTGAAAAAAACTAGTTGACCTAAAAAGATAAGTATTGAAAAAACAAACAATTTAATCTCTTTATCATAATTTTTACTAGAATTAAAGTTAATGAATGATTTCTTACTTTTTGTGTCAAAATCTTAAATGACAATTAATATGAAATGGAGGGAGTACTTAAGTAATCTCTTCCTTAAAACCTTCAGTGATATATAGATGAACTTTTTGCAATGTTTCTCCCTTTGTCTTCCCTTTCTTCGACGATTCCAATGACAAGACTTTTTGGGATGGTACTAGCTACTGGTATCGTCTCCTTTGCTCGCTAGTAGTAGTTTACATAATTCTTTACTAATTGAAGAGAAACTCGGAATGAGTTTAGAAAGAAAGCAAACAAGAATATGGTTTGCTATGGGAACTTTTACGCATATAATGCATAAAAAAATGGGAATGGTATCGAGAAAGGTGGTGGGGGATCGAAGTAGGGACTTAAGAAGCCTTTTTGATATAAAGCTGAAAGAAGCCACGAAATTTCAGCCTTTTTGGAGCACTTGAACAGTACCCGTGCCCTGATGCAGGGGAACTTTAATTTTTTTTTGACAATCATACTATTCCTTATTCCACAAACTCCATAGTCTCTATCACCCCAAGTTTTTAAGTTAAAAAAGAAAGAAAGTTTAGTATAAAAAAAAGAAGAAGAAAGTTTTGATTTTGATCCTCACGCTGGCTTCCTTGCTCCATAACTCCATGTACCCTTTACTCCTTTATGGGATTGGCCTTAGTTTGAAAGACTTAAAACCATTAGTTTATTTAGTAAGCCCCCTTACCTCTTGCATTTTTTCAGGGAAGAATGAAAAGGGTGGAAAGTCTTACAAAATTATATATAAAAGTCATAACATATCTGGCCTTTATTTGTATTCCTTGATAAAGAGGGAGGAGGCGCCCCTGCTTTTGTTGAGAATTGGAAGTACAAGAAAATTTACGCCATTTAAATTGAGGCCCGAAAATCATGTAAACCAAGAGAGCAAAAAAAAAAAAAAAAAAATTCAGTGGAGTTATGTACTTGCAATGGATTGACCAAGATTCCAATCTTCTTCTTTTTTATCCAAGCATGTAATTAATAATGCAAATTGGAGCATATATAAGCCAAAAAAGTGATAAAACTAATTCAATTGAATACAACAAAAAAAATAAAATAGGACTGTGAAAAAGTTCATGGTGTGTGTAGATCTTCCTTTTCAAAATTTTCAGCCCGCAATGCTACGCGAGGCGCACGCTCCTGATATTCAATTCAATTCATTTCAATTAAGTAACATATAAAATTGGGCGTTCACTTTTAAGTATCTGAATCAGATGAGAGAAGATATGCATTGCATTATTTTCACTTTTTAGTCACCCCATCGCTTTAATCTGTTCAATAGAAATCATTATAGACTGAAATCATTATAGTCTGGTCCCAGAAATCAATAATTTAATTTTCTTGATAATAAATATGCTAACTGCATACATGGTATACCATGAAATATATTATATACCTATATCGAAATATATTATGATATTTATCAAATAAGAAGTACTGTAAAAAGTGAAAAAGAAAAGAAAGAATCTACAAGTGTGATTTGTGTAAATCATGAAGTTTGGGAAATAACTAAAAGATAAATATAGTATCTGTATTAGACAAAATAAACTAAAATATATGTTCTTACAAAAATTTGATGCCTAATTAAGCAAAACGAGGCATATATGGTCTTTACTAGTTTTGGGCGACTTGAATATGACACACTATTATAATACAAGGAACGGAAAAGATGGGGAAAGAAAACATTGAATCGTGGCTTTTATAGAGTACTACTCTACCTTTGAGTTCCATTTTGTACTTGAACTTCTATGTTATCTATTCTAATTGGACAGAAATGATCGAACATCCTTTATCTTGTAGGAGGAAACAAAAAAAAAAAAAAAGCCAAAGGAAAGAAATATATATCACATCATTGCAAGACATGTCCTCCATGCTCAGTGTCAGAGCAAGATGCAAATTGCAATGGACAATGGGAGGAAGCCCATCTCCATGGTATGAAAATTATGAAATAGTATTTCACAAATGTATATGTTATTATTCTTAAATGTGCAACTCCTGAAGTGATGAGTAGTGAGTAAGTTTGCATCCGTTGGCGATAACCACAAGAAAAAAAAAAAAAAGTTGCATTAGTCAATACGCTCAAAAAAAAAAAGAAAAGAAAAAGTTGCATTAGTCAATCTCTTTTGTTTTTTTTGGGTCGTGGACATTAGTCCAAAGGCTTGGCAAAAGTATAGTTTCACCAAATTAATTCAAGCAGCACATGTGTCAAGCGAAGCAGCTCATCAAAGAACAGACCCCAAACCTGCATTTAATTTCAGTGCTGCTTTTAAGTTTTAGCCCCACGAACTACAACTACTTTTCAGTTTTCAGTAATTCGCTTATTATTATCTGCAAATCAATTCCGTCTTTGCCTTCCTCCATTTTTTAGTCTTTTCAGTTCTAATTATCGGTTTTCCTCTGGTTACTAATTGATTATTAGGGCAAGTTGAGATTATGCTTAATTAAAATCGACACTTACAGAAGTTGGGACAGGCCAAGTTACTGTGTATTCAGGATGCAGACGACAATTCAGCTGCGTGGAACTAATTAATATCATTATATTTCTTTTACAAGAGAACCATCATAAAAAAAAAAATTAGTATGTGGTGGGTGATTAGTCTACATTATAGTCGAAGTGTCAATTAGTTGGATTAATAATTGACCTGTAGTCTTTGAAAAAATAAAAGGATTTGCAGTAATACGATACAGAGATCTGTGAACTTGCCACTTGTATCTTAATTATACTACAATTTATCAAACTTAGGATAACATAGGTGAGTGTTTATATAGTGTAATCCAATAATTGGTAGGCCCTAAACACCAAAACCAAGATTATTAACCTCCCATTGTACTATGACACATATTGCCATGATCCAGATTGAAATTTCCCAAATACATGAATCGACAATGCAATAAAATCTTCACACAGGGATTCCATTATGAATTATCATATCACATATATAGTCAAATATATTGGGTAAATATATGTATACATATAGGTCTTGAAAAAAAGCAGCCTCCCCCCGGTCACAACAAAAAGTTTGGTCTTCTTAATTTTGGATTTGTCTGGTACAAATCGACACACCCTATCGAATCAAGCTTTGGATTTTCTATATGATTGTTGTTAATTACCAATTCCACCCCATTTCATCTCGTAAAGATGTGTTAGCTAGATAGATAGACAACTTTGTTTGACCATTAATATGGACATAGAAAGGAGTGAATCCCCCACAATAGGATTAAAATAAGAATGTGACATTGAATCTTTGGTCATTACTTCCCACTTACGCATTTCCTATTCTAAAGATGTATACTAACTTATAGTATATTTTTCTAAGTATCCAACGCATGTATGAATGGCGCCATTGTGTATTACCAGTACTCAATGATTGCCAATTTGCACTCTTTCTCTGTGGGGTGCCCCGAATCTTGAAGGGCCCTTTTCCTTAAAATTAGGGCTAGAGTTTCAAATCTCTTTAATCTAAATTAATCTTTGATTTGATGAGACTAATCATCTCTCCACCCAGCTTCTTGATTAGAAACCAACTCTTTAGCTACAACACATACATTATATGCTATCTATCTATACCATACACATAATTTTGATAATGATTGTTAATAAAAACAGGGTTGTCAACGTCACGCTATCCCACTATCATTTTTAATTAAGTCTTGAAAATGAAAATCCGGCCATGTTAATCGAATACATAAAATTAGAAGGAAAAAGAAAAAAAGAGTACAGAATCTGTGGACGTTTGTGGTTGCTTGGAAATTTGAAGTAGCCGGCTCCCAATTCCTAATTAAAAACAGAAAAACACCCAAGAAACAAATATAAGTTGTTGAAGGAATAAAACAACCCAATTAAAGGTTGATGTAGCAAGTATCAGATTGCCTAACTTAAATTGTAACAAACACTGGAATCCAAGTGGATATATGTCCCAGTTTGATTCCTTCTACACAATTGGTTTCAAACCTGAACACTAATTATCTCGTAATGAAGACAAATAAAACATGTTAATCTCACCATTAGAAATACTCTTCCGGATAGAACAATGCTTCTTTTTCAATGCTAATTGCTAAGGGATCTATCAATGGCGAAGGAAAAGAAGTTAATGGATTAATCGGATGACCCACCACACCCACTATACATAGTTTTAATATCATTTTTATGATGCAATGCGTCCATAAAGATACCGCATATGAGTTGGAGTATATATGAATAGCTTAATTATATGCGAATGCAATCTTGTGGGTGAATTGATTATGTGTGGTTAAAACTTTTTCTTGCACTTCCATAGTTAAGATGTTGACAGAAACTGATTAAGTATTTAGGCAACTAACTCCACCAGCTTTGGAGCATTATTCTGATATTGAATCTTTCAAAACAGCACTCCTTCTAGAGCAAATCCAAGGTTTGTGTCGTGATCAGGAAACCTAACCTTTTTTCCTCTCCATGATCCCAATCATATGACAACAAAAAGCGCACTATTAAGGATTTAGAAAATCGCACTCTCTAATGTTTGTTGTCTTCATATAACTCTAATCAAATAATTAGATCATGCCACCATATCTTTCTACATGCAGCGATTATTGATAATCCACGTAGTAGAAACTTTGTGAATTTAGTATCCACACAAATAAAATAATTAACCATCAGGATAGCTAATTAATCCTGGTTTGTGGCTTGTTAGTTTTCATTAGGCGAAATATCCTTTGATTTTCCCCACCAAGACCATAATGCATCTGTGGTCCTTTTTGCACATGGAGACTTATAAGTCTTGGACCAGTAATCACTATCCTGTAGACGTATGCAATAAGGATTAAATTTGAATATGTAACAGAAGAATAGAAACAAAATTTTTTTCTTTTTATGAAAAGTCTATTAATTTGTGCAAAATGACAAACTTTGTTTGGGCTAAATTGTGGCTCAACTTTAGGTAGTTTGGGAATGTTTAAACTATGGAGTCCATGTCAATACCTTTTTTTTTTGTATCAACCAAACTCAAGCCGAATCAGGATTACAAGATTTATAAAGATTCATAAAAAAAGAACAGGAAAGAGGAAATCTTCTTGAGGGTGGATTACAGATCTAAGTCGGAGATTAAATCTAATTTTAATTGTTGGTTCTGATTTTCAACCTTACTTGGGTTCCACAATATGAAGCCCTAGCCCTGGCAAAGAGTCTAAAATATGGCCTAGAGCAGAGCCATAGGCTATAGATGATCTCAAGAGTGATAGGCTTCTAGCTTGACAGTGTAAGGCCTAGCAGTAGAAGTCCAAAGATGGCCACCAAAAACAGCTTTTCCCACAGTCCTTGTCCGTCCAACTTGGAAAGCCTGTGACAATATTGTTAGGTACCAGAGGATCATTCATGGGGCCTGCAGAATTTTGACAAAAGGACCTATTCCTGCAGGCTACAGCCTTAGTGCTGTGTACAAAGTATATTGATTTGCAGCCAACAATTCTTTGGGAGTTAAGAGGTTAAGTTCTGACTCTGAGCAGTAATGCTCTCTCCAACCCCAATAATATTATTGCCTTGAAAACTAAAAAGAAATCCATCATCATTTCCAACTTGGTGCTGCAAGATTATGTGTTCAGACTTCGCTTACACTAGTGAATAAATGCGATATTGGCAAATTCCATTTCATTTCTTCCACTTTTATGAGAGATTCTGACATAGAATTACAAAGCCCTAGGACCTGGAAAACATGCTATGCTGCATAGCAGCAAGGATGGGACATTTTGCTGGATCATTTACCATCTTTCTTCTGATGTGGTAGCAGTCAGGAAAGTTTCAGAATTACTGGCATACAGAACAGCAGGATCAAGCTTGAAGAGTAAAATTCCTTTTTGATGCTAAGTTGTAATTGAGTGAAGAAATGGCAAGCATTCAAACCTATAGGGGATTAAAATTGGACATAAGCCCTGGACTCAATTGTACAAAAAAAAAAACAAGAAACTGTAGAACAAATTTTTCATAAAAAAAAAAGACTTGAATATTATTTCATGACAAAATAGCTAAAATACAACAATGATGTGGAAGAGAATACAATACACTTCTACTACAGTTGATTATAATCAATAGGTTAACTTCCAATTGTACATCTTCTACTTCCTACCGATTGTCAGCAATCAATATTCAGATCTTCCCTCCACCCAAATTCCTCCAGAAACGCCAATACAACTCCATTTGACCAACCGAATCCAGTCTGCATTGCAACATATAACATATTCGAGTTAGAAACACATGCTAATACAACCATTTTGTTTTTTTTTCCAGGCAGCAGGTTTTCAAGAGGTAAGAATCCATTGAATCCACACGGTATTACACCCACACGCACGCACAATCATTTAGAATGCATGAAAAAGCATACCTGAGGTTCATATTCACCACCACCTCCATATTCTCCACACTTTTGGACATCATACTTTTCGTGCATTGCTCCGGTTTTCTTGTACCCGACATAGTTCGTCCTGACCCACTTGATAGCAATGTCCTCTGCCAATGACCTTGCTTCTTCTGATCCAGATCTCACCAGACCTTCAACTATCATGTGTTGAAGTGGCGCCCAACCATTTGGAAAATCCCTGTTTGTAGAAAGCACAACTGCGTCATAAGAAGTTTAAATGCTCCAAACCAATTGCTAATATATAACAAATGAATGATTTGTTTGTTTGACACAAGTGTATCTAACCATTGTTGTCCTGAATTTGTTGCAGAAGTTGCAATTCCAGCAGGGCAAAGCAAGCCTGAACTATTAAGACCTTTGATGACATCCTCCACCAAAGTTGCATCTAAACACAAGTTCAAATCAAGAACATTGTCAGTTCTCATCGACCAACAGAGATAAATATGTGCAACTACTTTGTCTTGAATATTGTCAGTACTCATCAACTAGCTAAGGAGAGAAATATTGTAATTGAAGCCCAGTATAACCAATATAGCCGAAGGCATCCCATCAAGCCACCCATCGAGGGTTCAACGAAATGTATGTTTTTTCTACTAACCCTTGGATAGTCTCCTTATATAGGTTGAATCACAAACCTGAATTGAACAAATCTATCCACAAAGGAATAAAGTTCGAGGCAAATGCATTCTGATTCTGGTTACTTTCGTTCCATGTGTGAGGTTCCTGTGGATATGCAAGTAACCATACAAGTTATTATCTTTGCAGAATCATTCAATTATGAGAAACGGATTAATTAACACTTCCACAGGAGATAGTACCTCGCACACGTTGCCACTAGGTAGCCAGTAATCAAGCCACTGTCCCTGTTTGGCATTCCAGAAGACCGAGTTGATCGCTTTTTTCCTTGCCTGAGCAGCTTCCAAGAAACCAGCTTTCAAGCTCACCTCTCCTGTGACTTCTGCTAAGAAGGCAATGTCTAGTTCCATCTGGATAAACACCAAAGGTTCATTTTACTTTAGATGATTCAATTACCAATTGTCAAGCATTTCTACAAGTCTCTGAACCGTACCCTGAGTATGTAGACATTCAAATCGACAGGTAAAACTGATGTCGCAGCCAATGTTGTAAAATCCGAGGAATTCCTGAAACATGATGCCATTCAGGTATTTCTCTTAGCCACTCAACAAAGCTACCAAACGAATTGGTTGGAAAACAATCCGAATTCCGAACCTTAGAAAAAATTTAGTCTAGCTTTCGCAGTCTTACCTCATCCATCTTGTACTGAAATCCCATCCGGATTCAGCTCCTGAAGCCAATTCGCGGTAAAATTGCTTCTTCTCAATAGCATTAAGGAAGTTGGAAGCAGATTGCTTGTCCTGGGAGGTGGAAATGAGTTAAAAACTGTACAATCCTGAGTTTTAACAATAGTAAGTATCAGGAAACTAAGGTAATTCTTCTGGTGTGAAGCACGCACTATGGTTGAAGATTCAGGCCTAGGTTCGTTCCACATTGCGTAATACCGGCTTAAGTTGTGATTTTCACCGTGATCATCTTCAACTGTCACTCGATGTACACCTAAAGCAACAAATTATGTCTCATATAAATCTCAGGCTAACAACTAATGAAGCTAATATACAGATGCTTTAGGCTATATGGTACCAGAGTTCCAAAATTTATGCTCTTTGAGCAACACAGGCAGAGCCTTCTTAGCCAATTCTACATCGCCAGTCCTCTTGAATATTTCGTAGACCATTGCACTTAGCAGAGGAGGTTGGCTGCAAAATTATTGGAACTACTTTAGCTTCAACCTTGTGAACATATGCATGGAAAATGTGTGAAATGGAACCAAACTCTTGATTAATAATAATTGATTATATTCCATTTCACACAGTAAAGATGTTACTTCTTTTCACCTTCTATGTCACAAAGATGGTAGAACTGTGCATTATTATGAAGTGTATATGATGTGTCCAGGTAATATATAATGGATGTTATGGTCAGTTTGCCAGGAAGGTGGGTGATACAATCAAATTTCAACTATACGTGGCATCACACATATGGCATCTTTATTTAGGAGAAGACTACAACAACAAATAAAAAGAGTAAAGAAGAAGTCAATAATTGCAACTGAGAAAGCCAATTTAACACCATCTCTGTCAGACAGGTTCAATGCATACAAGCAACTCAAACATTTTATTCACGAGGGGGAATCACTAGCTTGAAGCAAATAAAAAGGATTAAATCAAAAGAAAGAGGCAACAAACATTACCTTCTATTGGTGTAATAGGCCCTTGCTCCATTCAGGACATAACCAAACGTGTCAGCAAGTGAAATGAGATTGCTCACAATTGCCTTTGCGGACTTGTACATTTTACTTGCAAGCAGACCCCTGCATTGACAAGAGATTATTGCTTTGCTTTGCTGGCATCCCTCTATATCATAAATTAATGGATTGTCTTGTCCACTAGTGGAAATCTAGTACCACTAATTCCCTGACAACTCTTCCTCGGTCATGGAGAGAGACAAAAATTATATTTAACGACTTGGACCAAAGATCTAGCGTGAACTGTCTCATTCTTTGTTTAATATGTGGACACATTTCTCTGTCGTACCAATCTTACAATTCATGCTTACTTGCCAAAGCAATCTGCCGGCAAAGAACTAGAAATTAACGTCTCTTTCTACTCAACATTAAGAAACTACCCAGAGAAAACGGATAAGAAGGAATCCGGAGACGAAAATCAGTAAGGATAAGCTTAAAAAGTATGAAAATCAAAACTGTACTCAAACTTCCTAAAGCTGTATTTTTCTAATACTAAACAAAAGAACCACAGGTTTTTTCTTCCACTCTAATCAAACTAGTACTAAAAGTACGCCTAATTGACATCAACAAGCACAGAATGCTAGCTACAAGAAAGCAAAGACTAACCTGATAACCCAATAAGAGTCCCAATAATAAACCTCTCTAAACCTTGATCCAGGGATGATCACCGGCTCCGGCAAGGGAAGCAAAGAATGCAACTCGGGATGTTCAAGGACCTTATCAGACACTTTCCTGCTCAAATTCTTCCACAAGGAATGAACCTCCAGCGCCCAAGCTCTAACCACAGGGTTCTTGACCTTAGGCAAGAACCCTTCAGGCTCGGGCACAAAATCCTGCGGCTCATGGTACACAATATCATCCCCCGCATCTTCAAAGTACTTTGCAATAAACTCCTCAAAAACTTGGAGAGAAACAGTCCCGTTCTGGCTCCTGGGTAGCTTGTCAAAGGCTTCCTCGGTTACGGGAAGGCTTTGCTTTAATGACAAATCAACGTAAAGTTTTGGATCAAAGTCTTTCTCTCCAAGGGTGTGGAGTGCAGTTTCTTGAACTTTTTCAAGAAACGTAACCAAGGGCGTTGTGTTCACTATAGGGCCTGTGTCGTTGCATGGTTTAATAGGTTTTGTAAGAGTTACAACCCATATTGAGGACGATACCAAACAGAAAAATAGTAGGTTAAGAGTGTAAGAAGTTTGATGAGAGCTGTTTACCATGTTTAGAGGAGTAGAGTAACGGTGGAGGTTTTGACAGGAAGGGAGACGACATGATTTCTTGATGGTGGTCCGTCTCTTGAATTATATAATCAACACTGCAAAAGAAGCCGGCAAATTAATTGGAATACAACAAAATGGTAGTTCTCCTTACTCCTCAAGGAACTCCATATCTTCTATATCTCTCTAATATTCTATTCCACAGACATGGATGGCTTATATAAGACAAAATTTTCCTTGGCTGACTTGGATTTGACGAATCATGAAATTGACATGACGAGGATGTTCAGGTGATTAGTTTAAAGGAGCGTTGGGATTTGAACACTGTTGGGAAATAGGGCTCGTTGTGGTTTTGGAATCAATTCAAGACAATTGGTGGAATAGGATCTTGGAACTTACATGACAAATTTACTCTCCTTGAAGAGATGTATTTGGTCAAAAGGTGTGGTAAAGGAATGGTGGTGAAAGAGATTGTTTGGAGACGGAAACGATGAATGGTTTTATATTAGTCCAAGGCCATTCAAACTCTTTATAGATAATTTTTATGGTAATAATTATATGATTGGTATAAAATTTAAGGTGCCTTCTAATATACAACCCCGTAATTTGGGTGTACGCGTACAAACCGTATATGGCAAGATTAGATTGGAACAGTTGATTATTATCTTTTCACATTAAAAATATAAAATTCTTTTTTATATATTTTTAATAAATAAATAATATTTATTTTTTACCCCTCTAACTATTTAGGATTAGAAAATCTTTCTTTCTTATCTATCTTGCTATTTGTTTATCACTGTTAAATTTTCCGAACAAATGTTTATCAATCAATCTAAAATATAACTCTTTATTAGAATTAAGAAACATAACTCAAGATTGAAATTACTAAAGCATGGCTTCATTAATTCTACTACAATAATCTTTCATCTTCTTTCTATATTTTTAGCGATTTCTCTTGGGAATTAAAAGAGTTCATACTCCAAACTTGTTGTCTCTAGAGAATTAAAAGAGTTCACACTCCAAATGTTATCTCCTATTGTTTTGAGTTGCTTTTATGATTCAAGAAGCTTAGGCTTGTTGAAATAGTGCCATGGCCCCTAGCTTGTTATGTGTATATATTGTGTACTCAAATGATATATATGATTTAGTATCAAAAACACAAGAGGGGCGAGGTCTCAGGTTTGAGTCTCACCGTTCTCGACTAGTATAAAAAAAATGATATATATGATTTAGTGATGGTATTTTCTTCAGAAACCCCTATGTGACTTCCATAATCTCATATAGTTTCCTTGCACGTATTTGTTCTATGAGAAATGTGAGTCGTTTTGTTACTAAGATATTATTATTTTTATATAATATGAAATATCTACTACACCATGTCTCTATTGCACAAAATAATTATTTTTACCTCTATTCCGACTGTCAATATCTTTTGGAATTTTTTTTTGAACGATTTCAAAACTTTTTCCCTCATTTACATTTCCCAAAAGTAATTTCATTATTTATAATATTAAATTATAAAACATGCTAAATTATTGTCCATGATTTTTAAATAATTTCTAATTATTTTTACTCATTTCTATTTCTAAAAAAATAATTTTACTATCTTATAATTTTAAATTCTGAAAGCATGTCAAGTTATGTTTACCTCTGTCTTATCTTTTGGAAAATTTTTTGTTTATTAATTTCTAATTTTTTTCTTATTTTCATTTAATTTTATTATTTATAATATTAAATGATATAAAATATAAAATTATTGTCCATCATTTTTCTTATAATTTCAAAATTCTTTTAGTCATTACCATTTCCAAGAAAATAATTTTAATATTTTACAATTTTAAATTCTAAAAACATGTCAAGTTATCCCAGAATATTGGCATGATAATTTCCAATTTTTTTCTTCATTTATAATTCTAGAAAAATTATTTTTCTGAATTTATGTCTTTAAATTTCAAAAACATGTCAGAGTAGTTTCCATGATTTTTTAATCATTTTAAAAATTTTGTTTTCCTTGTTTTCTTTTCTAAAAAAAATTGTTTAAATTTATAATTTTAAATTCTATGAAAACTTGTGAAAGAAAATGCCCATAAATTTGTAGTTATATTTTTTTCTTTTTTTAAGAAAATTATTTTCCTAAAATAAAATGTGTAAAAAATCAAAAAATCAAAAATTTCTACAAAGTTATATATATGTTTCAATCTCGAAATGAGACAAATATCAATCTCATGATAATTATCAGCAATTGTAAAAGAACAATAATAACAGGTTTTGTTATGAATAAATCAAGTGAATGTTCATTGTAGTTGACAATATGCAAGACTTTACTACCATCTTGGACAGTACAAGTAAGACTTTGCTAGCCACCATCTTGGACAACTCGATGACAACTCGTTGCCGACAACCCGATGACAACTCGTAGCCGCACATTTTGGACCGTTCACATTGTTCCGTTCACACTGTTCCAATTGCCTATAAATAGAGGGTGATAGATGTGATATTCATTCATTCAGAAATAATAGAATTCTCTCCCTTATACTCCCTTATATCTTATTCTCTTCCCTTATATCTTACTCTCTTCTTATTCTCTTTTCATCAAAATCATCAAGTTCATTATCAAGTCATTATATACCATCAATCACCTTTTATTTTATAACAAGTTATCAGCACGAGTCTCTATCCTATTAAGGTACTCATTTCTAATTCTTTTCAATCCGCATTTGTTTATTTGCTCGAAATTCAATATTGGCCGGTTAAGCCGCCTTATCTCTTTGTTGGCCGGCAAAGCCGCCTTGTTTCATTTGTTGGCCGGCTAAGCCGCCTTTATCGAGTAAGCTTATATACTTATATAATTATTTTACTTCTCTTTATATTTGAAATTATATATTTCTTTACTGTTATAATGACAAACCTTGCAAGACTTGAATTTAAAGCCCTTGATAATTTCGGAAGAAATTATCTGTCATGGGCACTAGATGCAGAAATGCATTTAGACGCTATGGGCCTAGGAGATACCATAAAATCTCCACAAGATAAGGCAAAAGCTGTCTCTATTCAAGATAAAGATGGGACTAGTCAAGATATGGCAAAAGCTGTATCTGGTCAAGATAAGGCAAAAGCCATAATCTTTCTCCGTCATCATCTTCATGATAATCTAAAGACAGAGTATCTTACTGTCAAAGATCCTGCAGATCTTTGGAAAAATTTGAAAGAAAGATATGATCACCTGAGGATGGTCATACTCCCAAAAGCTCGTTACGAGTGGATGCATCTGAGACTGCAAGATTTTAAATCTGTGCATGAATATAATTCAGCTATGTTTCGAATAAGCTCTCAGTTAAAACTATGTGGAGAAAGTGTTACTGATGTTGATATGTTAGAGAAAACATTCTCTACTTTTCATGCATCCAATATGCTCCTGCAGCAGCAGTATCGTGAAAAAGGTTTCACAAGATATTCTGATTTAATTTCATGCCTTCTTGTGGCCGAACAAAACAACGAACTGTTGATGAAAAATCATGAGTCTCGTCCCACTACTTTTGCTCCATTCCCTGAAGCGAATGCAGCAATACATGATAATTCTGGTCGTGGCCGTGGAAAAGGTCGTGGCCGGGGACGTGGGCGTGGACGTGGAAGGAACAATTTTAACTACCGTGACCGCAATATTGGCAAGGCTAAAGGAAAGCATATGAATGATGCCAAATATCATGATAAGAAAAATCATGAGACAGCCTGCTATCGATGTGGCATGACAGGTCATTGGTCACGGACATGCCGGACAACAAAGCACTTAGTAGAACTTTACCAATCATTTTTGAAAGGAAAAAATAAAGTTGCTGAAACAAATTTTGTTCAAGATGATGACCAAGATGCTGCCTTCCACACAGACTCATTCCAGGACATTGATGATTTTCTTGCTTATCCAGAAGATGCAAGTAATAAAATGAAGCAAGAATAAATTTGTTATTAGTTTCTTTGTATTTTGCAATTATGTTCTTATCTGTTGTTTATTTCTATTAATGTTCTTAATATTTTCTTTAATTTGAAATAAATTTCAGTTCAGTATTATTTTCTTATACCTGTTTTATTTTCTTTTATTAAGATATGGACATTCAACTATATGGTTCCAAGAACAATGACTCAGAAATCTATCTAGCAGACAGTGCAACAACTCATTTCGTATTTAATGAACGAAAATATTTCATTACTTTGAAATTTGAAAAGGCATATGTTAGTACAATCTCTGATAGTAGAAAAATAATTGAAGGCTCCGGAAGAGCTCAGATTTTACAACCAAAGGGAACAAAAATAATCATTGAAAATGCTTTGTTCTCTTCAAAGTCTTAAAGAATTTTGTTGAGTTTTAAGGATATCCGTTTAAATGGATATCATATTGAGACAGTGAATGAAAGAGATGCTGAATATCTTTGCATTACAAAAGTTACTACTACAGGTAATAAACAAGTTGTGGAAAGATTACCTGTATTGTCCTCTGGATTGTACTACACAAATATTCGAGTCATTGAAAGTTATTATGCCCAGCCAGAAGCTGGCACCAGCCTGAAGCTGACTAATGAGTTAAAAATTTGGCATGACCGGTTGGGCCATCCCGGATCAATAATGATGCGCAGAATTATTGAAAATTCATTTGGTCATCCACTGAAAAACCAGAAGATTTTTCAATCTAATGAATTTTCATGTACTGCTTGTTCACAAGGAAAATTAATTATCCGGCCTTCTTATGATAAAGTTGGTTCTGAATCACCAACATTTTTGCAAAGAATTCAGGGAGATATATGTGGACCTATACATCCACTGTGTGGACCATTTAGATATTTTATGGTTTTAATTGATGCATCAACTAGATGGTCCCATGTGTGTTTGTTGTCCTCACGCAATTTGGCATTTGCGCGCTTATTGTCCCACTTGATCAAATTGCGAGCACACTTTCCTGATCATGCAATCAAGACTATACGTCTTGATAATGCTGCTGAATTCACCTCTAAGGCGTTCAACGACTATTGTATGTCAATTGGAATTGTGGTTGAACATCCTGTAGCTCATGTTCATACCCAAAACGGTCTTGCAGAATCATTGATCAAACGCCTCCAATTGATTGCTACGCCATTATTGATGAGATGTAAACTCCCCGTTACTGCCTGGGGACATGCTATTTTGCATGCAGCAGCACTTGTGCGCATCAGGCCAACAAGCTATCATAAGCACTCCCCTATTCAATTGGTTCATGGTCACGAACCTAATATCTCCCATCTTCAGATCTTTGGTTGTGCAGTATATGTGCCAATTGCTCCACCACAGAGAACTAAAATGGGTCCTCAAAGAAGATTGAGAATATATGTTGGATATGAATCTCCATCAATTATAAAATATTTGGAACCAATAACTGGAGATTTATTTACAGCAAGGTTCGCTGATTGTCATTTTGATGAAAATGTTTATCCAATATTAGGGGGAGAAAATAAGCAGCTGGATAAAGAAATTAAATGGAATGTTATATCATTATCAAGTCTTGATCCTTGAATAAATCAGTGTGAACTTGAAGTTCAAAAGATAATTCATTTGCAAAATATAGCAAATCAATTGCCAGACGCTTTTACTGACATCAATAGAGTGACCAAATCTCATGTACCAGCTGTAAATGCTCCTACTAGAATTGATGTCCCCGAAGGACAACCAAAGATTGCAAATGAATCAAAAGCACACCAGAAGCGTGGCAAACCACTCGGTTCCAAAGATAGAAATCCTCGACAGAAAAAAGGAGCAAAGATACAAGATGGCCCCAACGAGGTAATAAAACCTCCTACAGAGGTTCAAAGTGAAAATCCTCAAGAAGAGGATAATCCTCCAGAAGAGGTTTCTGACATAAATTGTAATGTTCCAGAAGTAACTCAGGTACCTGAAATAAATCAAAATGATGAGATCTCAATCAACTATATTATATCAGGAACAAGATGGAATCGATGTGAAAAAACCGTCGATGGAATATTTGCTTATATTTTAGTGCTAAATATTATGGAAGGAAATGAGGATCATGAGCCTAAATCAATTGATGAATGCCAGTGTAGAAATGATTGGCCAAAATGGAGAGACGCAATTAAGGCTGAGTTAGACTCGCTCATGAAGCGAGAAGTTTTTGGGCCTGTAGTCCCAACACCTGATGGTGTAAAACCGGTCGGTTACAAATGGGTATTTGTGCGGAAAAGAAATGAGAAAAATGAAATAGTGAGATATAAAGAACGGCTTGTCGCACAAGGTTTTACCCAACGACCTGGTATTGATTATGAGGAGATATACTCCCATGTGGTGGATGCAATAACTTTTCGATATCTAATTAGTCTGGCAGTACATGAAAAATTAGAAATGCGTCTAATGGATGTTGTTACAGCCTATCTCTATGGACCTATAAGTCATGATATATACATGAGAGTCCTTGAAGGACTCAAGTTGCCCGAAGCAACTAATTCCTGGGATATATACTCAATTAAATTGAAAAGATCTTTATATGGCTTGAAGCAATCTGGACGTATGTGATATAATCGTCTCAGTGAATACTTGGTAAAAGAAGGTTACAATAATGATTCCATATGTCCATGTATTTTTATTAAAAGGTCCATGCATGAATATGTCATCATTGCTGTTTATGTTGATGATTTAAATATTATTGGAACTCCTGAAGAAGTTTCCAAAGCCGTGCATTGTTTAAGAAAGAATTTAAGATGAAAGACCTTGGAAAGACAAAACTCTGTCTAGGTCTTCAAATTGCCCATTTAGAAAATGGGATCTTTGTCCATCAAACACATTATACCGAGAAGGTATTGAAAAAATTTTATATGGACAAAGCGCATCCAACAAGTACCCCGATGTTTGTGAGGTCGCTTAATCAAAAGAAAGATATTTTTAGACCTCGAGAAGATAATGAAGAGATTCTTGGTCCGGAAGTACCATATCTCAGTGCGATTGGGGCTTTAATGTATCTTGCTACTAATACATGGCCTGATATATCTTTTGTTGTCAGTTTATTAGCAAGATATAGTTCTGCTCCAACTCGCAGACATTGGAATGGGATAAAACAAATTTTTCGATATCTTCGGGGTACAATGGATATGGGATTATTTTATTTCTCCAGGTCCAAACCCGATCTAATTGGTTATGCAGATGCAGGTTATTTATCTGATCCACATAAAGCTCGGTCACAAACAGGCTACTTATTTACCTGTGGAGGAACTGCTATATCGTGGCGATCCACAAAGCAAAGTATTATACTTCTCCAAATAATGCAGAAATTGTAGCCATACATGAAGCCAATCGAGAGTGTGTTTGGCTAAGATCAATGACACAACATATTCAAGATTCTTGTGGATTGGATAGTGGGAAAAATGTTCCAAAAATCATTTATGAAGATAATGCTGCCTGCATTGCCCAATTGAAGGAAGGATACATTAAAGGAGACCGGACAAAGCACATATCACCAAAATTCTTTTTCACTCATGATCTTCAGAAGAATGGTTTACGAAATCACTGCCTACTTCAACTTTTGAAAAGTTGATAAAGAAAATTGGCATGCCACGACTTCGAGACATCAAGGGATGCCAAAATGAGGGGGAGTAGAATACGCACTGCACTCTTTTTCTCTTCACCAAGTTTTTATCCCACTGGGTTTTTTTCTTGGTAAGGTTTTTAACGAGGCAATTTTTCCTAAGCATATTCTATCCTATCTTCTACAATGACATTCAAGGGGGAGTGTTATGAATAAATCAAGTGAATGTTCATTGTAGTTGACAATATGTAAGACTTTAGTACCATCTTGGACAGTACAAGTAAGACTTTGCTAGCCACCATCTTGGACAACCCGATGACAACTCGTGGCCGACAACCCGATGACAACTCGTAGCCGCACATTTTGGACCGTTCACATTGTTCCGTTCACACTGTTCCAATTGCCTATAAATGGAGGATGATAGATGTGATATTCATTCATTCAGAAATAATAGAATTCTCTCCCTTATACTCCCTTATATCTTATTCTCTTCCCTTATATCTTACTCTCTTCTTATTCTCTTTTCATCAAAATCATCAAGTTCATTATCAAGTCATTGTATACCATCAATCACCTTTTATTTTATAACAGGTTTCATAAAACTTAAAGAATCATATTTATCTATACTATAGATGAAAGTGTGAACTAAAAATTAATAAATTAATAGAATTACCATTTATTAATAGTTACTTAATAAAATATGGTTATTAATTTAATTTTTCTAATTTTAAATTCTAATTACCACTCATTAATTAATATAACATACCAATTAATAATTAGTATTGCTATTCCTAGTCAAAAATAATTCGAAATAATCTATTTCTACATCTATTATATATAATTCTATTCCTATTCTCTACAATTCATAATAATTGAGAGCTTAAGCTCTTTATCATTTGAGCTCTACATCTAAACAATTTCTTTTTAATTTTTTATTTCTTCTTTTCTTTAAAATTTTTGCAATTGTTGGAAGCCAATACTATAACTTAATTGTCTTTCAAATAAACCAGTTCCTTCATTCATTTCTTTTGCCAATTCCAAGGAAAAAACTAAATAATTTATTTTAAGTAAATAAATTATAGAACATATAACATGTTATACACAAATATAAAATACAGATTAATAGTAAAAGTGTCTAATAAATTTAAAATAATAACAATTCTTCTATAATAAAATTTTAAAATAAAAAATACTTTACTGTCTTACCAATTAAAATAAATGGGTTCTATTGTATATAATAAAAAGGTAAATAATAGAAAGAATAGAGATCTAATATATTATCTTACCAACTTGTGTATTTGAATTACTAAAGTTGCAACGATTGGACAACCAAACTCAAAACAATGGGAGACAACTTTCACAAAATTAATAATTGAATAAACTTATTTTAAATTTAAGTTGAATTGTAATTCAAAACAAAATACTTTTTTCTGATAAAAATGTGAATGCTTTTATAATTTTCTTCTTACCAAATTTATTGTATCGATTAATTATAATAGAATCGTTTGGCACGATATGAGAGAACGCATCAACAACAAGAAGTTTGAATTGTGAACTTTTTTTTTAATCTCCAAAGAAAACTCTAAAAAAAAAAGATGAAGAATGAACGAAGCATAATTAATGGAGTCTTGCCTTTGTAATTTTAATCTTATAAGGAGTTATGTTTTTTTTAAATTGTGACAAAGAGTTATGTTTTAGATGGATAGAGAAATATTTGTTTGGACAAAACCCAAGATAAGAGGGAATAATTTTATAATTACAAATAGTTTGAGGGGTATAAAATTAATATTATTTACTTTTTTTAAAAAAGAATTTTACATTTTTAATATGAAAAAATAATAATCCTTTGTTCCAATAAAATTTTGCCACACAAGGTTTGTACGATTACACCCAAATTATGGGGTTGTACCGAAGTAATCACCAAAATTTAAAATTTGGGTTGGAATGTCCAAATTTGAACCTACAGTTAATGAATTACTTTGTTTTGAAAAATATTTGAGAACAAAATCCGGGTCTTTTTTTTAAAAAAAAATTAAGATATAATTGCATTACATTCATAAAAGAACAAATACAAGATGTAATGGCCTAGGCTAGGCATACATAAAAAAAAAAAATGATATTTATTTTGATATAGCCATGAAGGTAGGATTCAAACTGAGACATCCCTCTCATCTCCCCATTTATTGTCAATGATATTACCCGTTTTTATAATTTTCCTAGGTTTCTTGTGACGGGATCGACTATATCGAACAAATTTCTTTTGACTAATCTAGAATTATAAGAGCCGCTTAAATTTGTCCTGTGAATTTTCTGATATAAAAAGAAAAACATATAAGGAAGGAATATAAAAACAGTTCCCTCTTTCTTTCTTTGGTACATATTCCCTTTAGACAAAAATTTTCAACAAATGGAGTTTCTATAATAGAGAAAGCATTAATAATGAAAAAGAGAAAGAATGTTGACAAACTAAAAAAAATTCCAATGTTGTTGCACCACGAATGTCATTTCTAGTAACTTTTATATGGAGACTTGTCTAGCGACGTTGACGTTTCAAAGAATTATAAAGTTGACATATGGATAAAGCCTATTTTATCAAGTTAAATTGTAAGATGGAGAAATAACATAGAAATACATATGCCAAGAAACCAGGTATGGAAAGATCCTATCAAACTTTTCTACATATCTAGTCTATAAATTTGGTGGTCATTGTATCATTTAAGTTTAAGAATAATTCCGGCAAAAAAAAAAGTTTAAGAATAATTTTGGCCTTGCTTGAGTCTTTAAGACACCTGTATGTTTAACTGCCAATGCATCATGGCAAATTATCACAACTGGATTCACTTATTTTTATCTTATCTTTTAATGCTATCTACAATATCTTACTCATCAAATAAAAAATTTATATACTTCAAAAATTAATTTCCCGCTAATTGGATTCTGGCACTGTATATGTTTAGATTGGGAGTTCTCCGTTAACTTAAGTAATCATTATTGGTTGTGATAAATTAACAAGATACATAAGCACTACAGGTCATCTACTTGCAAAATGTCGATTGAAATTTGTTGTTGTTGATTAGGAAGATGAGAAATAGGCATGTTGAATAAGTAATTTTTTGTGTTGCGATCGAGTTGGAAACTTAAGTTTGAATTTGATTTTTTTGGGCTTCTATGTTTACTTAGTTAGCATAAATAATATAATAAAGATGTATAACTTTATATAAAGATAAAATGTACAATAATATCATATATAGGCACGCTAGTCACTTTAGAAATAAAATTATCAAAGTAGTTATCAAGAACTGGAATGATCCAGTATCCAAAAAGTAGCATTTAAACATAAATTCATGTCAAAGTTTCGTTCTAAAAAAACTAATTATAATCAATTGCGATATACATTTTTTTTGCTCCTTTTCATATTTTCCAAACAGCCCCTGAGGAGACAAGAATATGCCCCTCACCATCAAATTTAGTGAAACAATTCATATACTGCGACGAATGCAATGCATGTTAAAAAAGAAAGAGAAGGAGTTTGCACTCTTGAGGATCCATTGCAAATATTATATTGATATTATAAATTTCAAAGCCAATATTGTAAAGAGCATAATGACTCCACAATTATACAATGAAACAACAAGAATTTATAATTGGAAGGACATGATTGTTCAAAAATAATAATCATATTTAAGTTAATGTATTATCTATTTTTGATACATTTATCTCACTACTCATTTCTAATAAAAACTGAATTCATTGTACCAAAATACATAAAGTTATACACTAAATAACGTTGATGAGAGCTGTAAGAAGATTGATGAGAGTTGTTTACCATGTTTAGGTTTTGACAGGAAAGGAGACAAAGAAGCTGGCAAATTAATTGGAATACAACAAAAGGGTAGTTCTCCTTACTCCTCAGGGAACTCCATATCTTCTATATCTCTCCAATATTCTATTCCACAGACATGGATGGCTTATATAAGACAAGATTTTCCTTGGCTGACTTGGATTTGACGAATCATGAAATTGACATGACGAGGATGTTCAGGTGATTAGTTTAAAGGAGCGTTGGGATTTGAACACCATTGGGAAATAGGGCTCGTTGTGGTTTTGGAATCAATTCAAGACAATTGGTGGAATAGGATCTTGGAACCTACATGACAAATTTACTCTCCTTGAAGAGAAGTATTTGGTCAAAAGGTGTGGTGATGGAATGGTGGTGAAAGAGATTGTTTGGAGACGGAAACGATGAATGGTTTTATATTAGTCCAAGGCCATTCAAACTCTTTATAGATAATTTTTATGGTAATAATTATATGATTTGTATAAAATTTAAAGTTTGGGTTGGAATGTCCAAATTTGAACCTACAGTTAATGAATTACTTTGTTTTGAAAAATATATGAGAACAAATTCTGGGGTTTTTTTTTTAAAAAATAAGATATAATTGCATTACATTCATAAAAGAGCAAATACAAGTAAAGATGTAATGTCCTAGGCTAGGCATACATAAAAAAAAAAATCATATTTATTTTGATATAGCCATGAAGGTAGGATTGAAACTGAGACATCCCTCTCATCTCCCCATTTATTGTCAATGATATGACCCGTCCAGAACTAAGTTTTTATAATTTTCCTAAGTTTCCTGTGACGGGATCGACTATATCGATCAAATTCTTTTTGACTAATGTAAAATTATAACAGCCACTTAAATTTGTCATGTGAATTTTCTGATATAAAAAGAAAAACATATAAAGAAGGAATATAAAACGGTTCCCTCTTTCTTTCTTTTTTTAGACAAAAATTTTCAACAAATGGAGTTTCTTATAATAGAGAAAGCATTAATAATGAAAAAGAGAAAGAATATTGACTAACTAAAAAAAATTCCAACGTTGTTGCAACACGAATGTTTTAACTATTTAGAATTGAAACACCCCGACCCAAATTTACCCAATATACAGTAATTACTGAACAACAGTGCCAACACGTGGCACAAATAGTGTATTCAACAGAAAATCCGGCCCAACGGCCCAATGACAACATTATATCACCCAACTTCGGGAATCTCAAAATCAATAGCACAACGGAAGCATTTATAAGCTCAATATCAACATATGCAAAGCCCGATGCAACTAATGGATCCGAGTCCTGCCCGAGGGTACACTGCAGCCGCCGAAATGCATTCTTGACCTAATCTGCAAAACTGTGTAAGGGGTGAGACCAACCACTATCTCACCGATAAACTAATAAACCGAAGTATACAAGCAACCGCAATAACATCAAGCATCTCATCATGGTAACATGAGAAGTACAGTAAAACACAACATCACGCAAACTGCATAGACAACATAGTAAACACAAGCACAATAAAATACAATGAATACTGATCACAATACTCAAACATCACGCAATCAGGATATCCCACCACAGTGGTAAAAGAACAATTACAAGTATTATCAGAATCAACAACCAACCAGAGGGAAGGTGTTCCTCAAAGTCATGTCACCGTCAATAACATCGTTAACAACCAATGTGACCCCACAATTTCATTCCTCATCAGAATCTACCGTCCTCTCACTACTAGACATCCTACGTTGGGTTTGAGAAGTTTGGTTATTTAATTTATTAGGGCCCTATCACAAGTCAAATGTTGGCCGTGCCTAGTAGCTAGGTTAGCTAACCCCAGGGTACTTCCCGTCAAATCCAAAATATCACAAATAACCGGGCCCCGCAGTTCCCGGCGGAAGTCTCATCACAAATCACAAGGTAACTACCATCGGGCCGTACCAACATCCAACTGTGACATTTAGTATTCTTTTATTTATTTATTTTTCTTTCTCTCCCTCTTTCAGTGATCCGAACAACATCACGTGATCAGCTTTGGTCGTACCAGGTTATCAAACCATACCAAACCTTACCATTACGGGACCACGTCCCAAGATATCAAACCATACCGGGTTCAACAACCCAAAATAACCATACCGGGTTCAACAACCCAAGAACAACCATACCGGGACCACGTCCCAAAAATATCATACCGGGTATAACAACCCAACCAAACCGGGATAAACATCCCCAAACCAAGTAACCGACCATAGCATCCCAAAATTAATTTTCAAACCATCGGGTCGCACCTCTACTTACCACGTGATGCTTAAGTACTGATATCATTCTATTCCAGTATACCACCATAATCACAGTTCCCGAGCAGGCAACCGGCCTCACAGCTCATCTGGGAAACATATCTCAACACAACTGGAATCTCAACTATAAAGCTTAGACCACAGCTATCAGGCTCACAAGCTCTGATAACAGTCTAATATCAACAACAACATGCGATCTATAAAGAATTCACCGAAATCAGTCACAAGATTTTCCATCAACAATAATCACAAAATTCACACGAAATCAATGAGTTCACTCACATGATCCAAACCATCAACAATAATCACAGGAGTCATAACCACTCATCAGCTCAACCAAGAAATTTATGCATCAGAACAACCATAATAGGATTCACAACAGAGATGACAATAGAATTCAATAAACCTGAATCAAGTAATCATCACAACAGAAATCTCAATAGAGTCCAATAAATCATACCAAGGCAAGTAACCACAATACGAACACAATATCAAATAATTAAATCAACAGCTTGAGCATCACAGGCGGCATACCGCAGTTTATAAGTTTATATCCTCACCTGGTATGTCTCTGAACCAGCAAATAATCCATATAGCTTTATCTGACCCTATATCATATCAATACATACAATCACATACAATGCACATTGAAAAATGCAATGCATGAAGTTAATTATTATTTTATTCTATTTATCCGCAGATGTCATCATTACTGTCGTTCCAAGATAGTTTCCATTATTCGTTTCTTTTACGGCTGTGAAATAATTATTGTCCATAAAATACTCGTAGTCTATGATATGGGGTAATAATTATTCCCGATAATTAATAATAATTACATAGATAATATATCAAATAATAAAATCGGTAATTGGAAAATATCTTCAACGGTAAGAATCAACATAGCATATGTATAGCATAAAGTAATTTTGTAATTGTAATATTTATAAATAAATATCTACATATCAGTCGTTAATTACAAAAAGAGTAAAGGTATTAATAATAGTATATCGAATATTTAACATTTAATAGAATATAATACGTACTTAATAAGAGGTTAGGTTAATATAGCTTATAGGGATAATAAAATAATAGGCGAAATCAATATATCATTAGTAAAACAATATTGTTGATAATATTTCTTTAAAAATAACAATAACATAATATAACCTAGTAAATTCATGCTCGGTATATATATATACATGTCTAGGCCTTTTATATTATAGATTCAATTAAAATATAAATAAGGAAATTCGGGAATTAAACTCGATAGGCCTTCACGAACGTTTAGGCCAATGGAGGATAAATACAATATCAACATAATTTCAAAAATTAAATAGGAGGCATAATTAAAATAAAAAAAAGACATGGGCCTTTTATTAATTAGCCCAATAAAATTATATAAGCGAAAGTTAAATACAATGGCCCTTATACGAGCCCAGACAGAATGTAAATGAAATTAAACTGGAATTTAAATACTGTGGGCCTTTTTAATAGCCCAATTAAATAAAAACATAAAATAATAAATGCATAAAGAAAATAAATAAAAATATAAATAAAATAAACAAAAGGCATAAATTAAATAGAACCAAAATAAAATAAATAAATAAAGCATAAATTAAATTATTAAAACCATAGGTTATTATTATTAATTAGCTTAATTAATCTTTCAATTAATCATCGTTTTAATGTCCGAGTCCGTTTTATATCGTTCGGGTTCGTTAAATATGATGCATAAGGTCCAAAGCTCGGGTTTTACCCACAGTCCATTTCCGAGCTCTCCGGAAAATTCCCGAGACTGTTGGAACCTCGCTGGATTCCAGCCAAGCACTGTTCACTACAGACCCCGACAACATACAAACCCGCCATCCAAGCGAACCAACAACTCCATCGCCATACTCACAGCCACCCACCGGTGACCGGAGCACCACCATACCATGGCATCCCCGAGGCCCAGCATCACCACCCACGTCCACAGCAGCATCAGCAGAGCCATGTCCACACATACACACCCACCTCGGCAAACCCCCGAACACAACACAACCAAACAGAACCGGTCAACACGAAACCGAAACAACAAGACCCGATTACAAAAGTCGGAAGGGAAGGAATTAGAAGAGGGAAGGGTAAGAATCGCTGTCGATCTTACCCACAAATTCGTAAAAAGGGCGACGGTTCAGAGGTGAGAGCGGCGGCTGCCGCGCCAGAGATCAAATGCTCCGTCTCGTAGAGACATGGGAAACGCGATTGACGATTTCGAGTAGGAGGCGCGAGAGGACAGAGGGAGTGGGAGATCAGCGACCGTTCCTCGCCTTGGTGCTTGACTCGACTGTGGCGGCAGTTGTGAGCAGGAGCAGAGAGGAGGGTGGCAGCGGCGGCGGATCCTTTGCCTCGGAAGAGATCGTGAATGGAGTCTAAGGAGGCGGTTTGGGAAGGTAGAGGCGGCTGTGTTTGGTGGTGGCATGTAACAGCCCGGGTAAAAATTTAGATTTTTACCGGGACTGTAAAAGTCTTTTTACCGTGATTTATCGAATGAATTAATCTTGGGTAATTAATTCAAGGTAAATCGGGCGTTGTTTTCCATAACCGAGGCTTTTCCCGCGTTCGAGATTTTTCCGTGGATTTTTCGGGCCAAAGTTGGTATTTTTTGGGTCCCGGAATCCTCAGAAAAATCACACCAAAAAATAACTAAGTGGGAGTATCAGTTATTTTCTGGTCCGTTCGGGACACGACTGCGTGATTGAGTCACACAACCGCCTCTTTCCTATGAAGCTTGTGAAACCTTACCTGTGTACCCGTGACTCTGCTTTTCCTCACGCCTGCAACTCATCACCACTTCTTCACTCATCCTTCTGCACCAAAAACCTGCCCAGCAACCATCTCCTGCAAAATTTTCACCTGTGAAACTACCCTGCATACTACCTAAGCAACAAAAAAAAAAAGAAACACAAACACCACCCGAGACCGCCATCGCCACGCCTGCACGCGCCACCACCAACAACCAGAAGCCTCGACCACCAGCTCCACCAACGCCACGCACGCACCACCATCTCCATCCTTTCTCTTCGCCGTCGCCGCCAGGGGAGACAGCCGAGGAGGTCGCAACCACCATCACTTCCTCCTCACAGCCCCGCACGCCGCCATCTCCTCCCATCTCCTCCGCCATCGGTTCTTCCACCCTCGCCGACAACAACACCACTGCCACACCACCGAGCCAACGCCACCCTCCTCTCTTCCCTGCAGATCCGCCCTCCACCGCGCCGCACGATCCACCTCCGCACGTCGCACGCCTCGCCGTTCGTCCTGCCGCGTGCCTCGTCGTTGCGCCGTCATGTCTGCACAAGGTGAGCCCGCTGGTGTTGACGACCCGGTTAGGATGGGTCACGGGCCGGGTTGACCCGCGCCTGGAACCTGGGCTGAGATGTGTGGGTTGGGTTAGGTTTGATTTGGGTATGGGTTGGATGGTTGGGTTTAGCATGCTGGGCCTGACTTGGTTGGGCTGTGAAGTTGGGTAGCTAGGCTGATGAAGTTGCTGGGCCTATTGCGTTGGGCTGACATGTTTGGTTTGATGGGTTTGGACTGGGCTGGTACAATTTGGCCCAGTCCAGTTTAAAAAAAATAATAATAAAGATAATAAGAAAAACATATTTATATATAAATATATTTATAATCTGGAGAAAAAGGTATATGGAAAATATATATTTTCTGGGTAATATAAATACATAGTATTGTAAAAATAAATAAAGTAATTATCATGTTATATTATTTTCAAGAAACTAAGGTAAATATAATATGAATTATGTCCTTTGCAAAAATTACTATATAGTAACTATTTTAGAAAAGATTACATATACTGTAAAATATTTTGGAAGTATAAGCATACGTTATATTTTTAGGAAAATTATGTTATAGTAATTATAATTTTTGGAAAGGTATAATTATTTTAAGTAAATAATTTTGAAAATGTATATCTTCCTAGAAAAATTATTTTATGATAATCACATTTTTGGGAAACGATAAATATCTTCATAAAAATATTTTGGAAAGAGATTTAATTAAAGTATTAAATACCGAAGTAATATTCGGATATACGTACGATATATTATTTTCGGAAAAAGGTTTAATTATGGTAAAAGATGATAATAAAGGATATGAACCGGGATGGGTTTATTTTGCAGTATTGGCATCATGGCATACTCTTATGTGCATCTTATGTGAGTATATATTGTTTTGTGTATAGGTTTGGACATCGGGCAGTTTCCCGAGAAGCCGGCTTGGGACCGGCCATTGTCTCCGGAGTTGAGTAATCGGCTAAGGTGAGGATGGATAACCCTTGATATGTGCCTGTAATACTGTGTGTGATTTGTTGTTTGATTGAACCGCTGAGATGATCATTGATAGTTATTTGACTGCGATGGTTATTGTTGTTGCTGTTGTTGGACTGTGTTGTTAGTCTTGTGGAAATTGTGGATAATTGTTGAACTGTTAATTGTGAATAATTGGAGTTATGAGATTGTTGATTGGTTGGGTCTGTGGATTAACTTGTGATAGTGGAAAGTTGAATAACTTGAGGAAATGAATATTGGAAATTGTGATGATATATATTATTGTTGGATACTTGATGATATGGATTGTTGATGTTGGTTCTGAGTGTGATTCGTTGATATTGTCCTGCTTGATTGAACTGCTGAGTCGACTGTTATTGGTTTCTTGGAAACTGTGTTGTGATTGATGTTGGATTGTGAGTAATTGATGCTATGAAACTGTTGATGGATTGGTCTGTTGTATAACTTGAGTTAATAGAAAGTTGGAAAATTGGAATAAACTGTGATATGAATAATTGGGAAAAAGGAAAAATGGAAATTGGAAGCTGATTTGAGATGGTGATTTTATTGTCACGTGGTAAGTAGAGGTACGACCGGATGGTTTGAGACTGTTTTGTGGTGGCCATGATCTGGGTTACTTGTGATGGGCATATTGATGCCGGTTTGATTGGGATGTTGATCCTTGAGATTGTTAGTGGGATGTTGATCCCTGAGATTGTGATTGGGATGTTGATCCCTGAGATTGTTATTGGGATGTTGATCCCTGAGATTGTGATTGGGATGTTGATACCTGAGATTGTTATTGGGATGTTGATCCCTGAGATTTAATATTGGGATGTTGATCCCGGGTTCTTTGTGATCTGCCACCATAAAAAGGTTGATAGCCTGGTACGACCTTAGCTTATCCGTGACGGGGCCAGAAAGATAAAATTGGAATAATAAAAAAATCCTTGGTACGTTTGGGTCGAGTCTTTGAGTTTGGTTTGTCTTGTACGGTATTGTCTTTGGCATGGTTGTGACTATTGTCTGTATTTCTTCTTTGAAGTATTACAGTTTCCTGCATATCTCTGTTTATCCTTGGATGGTGAGCACTTCGGACTCACCCTTCACCTGCGGGCTTTCATCCCGTAGGTTAAGTTATATATGGTTCAGGTATGAAGCATTCCAGACAGGCTGCGGCGTTATCCCTTGGACAGCACTCGGATCCATAGCTTGCATCAGTGTCGCATACAGTGTCTTTATGAGTTTTAAAAGTCTTCCGCTGTGCTGATTACTGTTATTGTTGGGCCTTGGGCCGGTTGTGATGTTTATGCTTTGGGCTGTTGAGCCAGATTTTTGTTGTTTTCACTGTATGCTGGGCTTTGTTTGGTTGGGTCGTTACAGTTCCGGCACGTGTTTACTATGTACAGTAAATACGGGTCGGGGCGTTTCATGGTAGAAGCGGCGAAGGGTGGAGGAAGACGAAGGAGGAGCAGAGATGTCGATGGTGGTCTCGGGTTGGCGGCGCAAGGTAGGAGAAGGGAAAGAAGGAAGAGGAAAAGGAAAGGAAGAGGATGTGTAGTAAGAGGGATTGGGTTTCGGTGAGGGGAAGGAAGGCGAGAGGAAGTGGATTGCAGGGGAGGCGTGAGGAGTTCGGTGGAGAGGATGAGGAGATAAAGGAAAAAATGAAAAGAAAATGACAACAGGGAAAAAGTAAAGAAAAGATGGGAGAAGGAAGAGGGGCCGGTTGGGAGAAAAATGGGAGAGAGAGAGAGCACGTGTTGTCGGGCAATTATTGGTGACAAGAATATATATATCACTTTAAATTTTTATTAATAAATTATTAGAATAATTATTTTGGCATAGTAATAAATATATTAATAGTGCTATTAATGATGAAGATAACAATAATAACGTTAATATTATTAGTAATAATAAAAAAATAACAATGTTTATAATGTTAATTATCAAAATTTCCATAAAAGAAATCGATATGAAAATTAACTTGAAATAAAAGAATTCTTAATTAACTGCGATAAAATTTTATTCACCACCGTAAAAGTTAAAACAAAACGGTAAAATTAATAAAAATTTTACCCGGGTCGTTACAAGAATTGTCCCAAAAATATTGTCACTTTAGAATATTTGATGAGCATTAAATGATCTTTTTCCCATTTTGCCTTATCCTATTATCTTTTTTAAAATAAGGGGTAGTTTAGTGTTAACTTAATACAAAGTTTTCAAATTTATACATATTAAATGCATTTCTTAATATGTGTGTAGATACCTTAAACGACAATAAAAAAGGGACAGAGGGAGTAACTTTTATGGAGACTTGTCTAGCGACGTTGATGTTTCAAAGAATTATAAGTTGACATACGGATATAGCCTATTTTATCAACTTAAATTGTAAGATGGAGAAATAACATAGAAATACATATGCCAAGAAACCAGGTATGAAAAGATCCTATCAAACTTTTCTACGTATCTAATCGAATAAATTTTGGTGGTCATTGTATCAATTAATTTAGTTTAAGAATAATTCCGGAAAAAAAATGTTTAAGAATAATTTTGGCCTTACTTTGAGTCCTGTAATTATCATATTGGTTGTGATAACTTAACAAGATACATAAGCACTACAGGTCATCTACATGCAAAATGTCGATTGAAATTTGTTGTTGTTGACTAGGAAGATGAGAAATGAGGCATAATTCAAAAGTATATAGTCAACAACAAATCAATAAGTTTATGTTGTTGACTACGATGAGAAACTTTATTAAGGAGACATGTTGAATAAGTAATTTTTTGTGTTGCGCTCGAGTTGGAAACTTAAGTTTGAATTTGAGTTTTTGGCTTCTGTGTTTACTCCTTGATCTTAAAGTTAGCATAAATAATACAATAAAGATGTATAACTTTATATAAAGATAAAATGTACAGTAATATCATATATAGGCCCGCTAGTCACTTTGGAAATAAAATCATCAAAGTAGTTGTCAAGAACTGGAATGATCCAGTATCCAAAAGTAGCATTTAAACATAAATTCCTAAGAATAAACTTTTCAGACTTTTGGTCAAACGGATTTAATCACCTGAACAAAAAAAAAAAAAATCAAGATAGAGGTACCTTGAACTTTGTTTTTGTAAGATTTAACCACCTGAACTAAAAAAATTAGGATAGAGGTACCTCAAACTTTTTTTTTGTAAGATTTAACCCCCTACACCCATAATTTCACAATTTTTTAAATATTATTCCCTTTTTTCTCCTTTTTTTTATCCGATTTAAAAATGCATCTGTAACAGCTCGGGTAAAAATTTGGATTTTTACCGGGACTGTAAAAGTCTTTTTACAGCAATTTACCGAATAAATTAATCTTGGGTAATTAATTCAAGGTAAATCGGGCGTCGTTTTTCTTAACTGAGGGTTTTCCCGCGCTCGAGATTTTTCCATGGATTTTTCGGACCTAAGTTGGTATTTTTCGGGTCCCGAAATCCTCAGAAAAATCAGACCAGAAATAAAGTTAAGGGGGTATTACAGTTATTTTCTGGTCCGGACGGGACACGACTGCGTGATTGAGTCACGCAGCCGCCTCCCACTGTGAACCTGTGAGCTGATAGTGTACCCGTGACTCTGTATTTTCTCTGCCTGCACGCCATTACCTGCAAAACAAAAGAAACACTGCGTACACCTGCAACTCATCCTCTGCAAACTTCCCCTCGCTTTAGTTCTGCAACTCCCTGCCACAACCCAATCATCAAGCCAAACCAGAAAAGGAAAAAAAAAAAGAAAAGAAAGAAAAAAAGAAACACATAACAACACACTTCACGCCGCCGGCCGACACCACCATCCTCCGTGACCCACCCAAGTCGCAGCGCCACCACCTGCGTCAACCGCCACCAACACACAATCGACCGGCCACCAACCACCGCGACCACCCTCCACCTCTTCTTCTCCTTCCTTTCTCCTCGCCGTCGCCGCCAAGGGAGACAGCCGAGAAGGACGCGACCACCATCACCTCCTCCTCGTGTCGCGTTCCTCGCCGCCATCAGCCTCGTCAGCCCGATCTGTTTGCGCCGCCGACAGCAAGAACCCGACAGCCGCTCCTCCTCCTCCCCTCCTCTCATCGCAGCAACTCGACGCCGCCCAAGCCTCCGCCGCCTTCCTTCCCTCGCTGCAGCACGTCGACCGAGACGACCACCAGCAGCTGCCTTGCCCGCGTTGCGCGCCTCGCCGTTCGTCCTGCCGCCCCTGCTCGTCGTCGTCGCCGCCTGCAACCTACTAAGGTGAGGAAGCGGGTTGAAGACGACCCACACAAGGGTCACGGCAGCTGGGTTCGAGTCTTGGGCTTGGGCCTGATGACTTGGACCAGCAAGCCTGGACCCCAGTGGACTTAGGTTTAATGGGTTGAGTTTTTGTTGGGCTTCACATTATTCCTGGCCCAACCTGAAATTTAAATAATGTGTATATAGTTATTATTGCATTTTTATTCTGGAAATTTATTTACAATGTAAGTATATTTTTCCTGGAATAATGATATACATACATAATGTAGGAATACAGTAAGTATATATATATATCACGTAATTATTCTAAGGAAAAAAAGATAATATTGGAAAAGGGATAAGTGTTATGACAAGTAATTTTAAATAAAATAAAATAATAAATATAATAAATAATAAATATAATCTGAAAATATATATATGTAATGAAATTATATGTTTTCTGGGAAGTAACATTATATAGTATATGATTATATCCTTTGAAAAAAATTACTATATGGTAACTACTTTTAGAAAAGGATACATATACCACAGAAATATTCTTAAAAAAATAAATAATAATAAATACATATATAGACATATGAGTTTAATTTCTAGGAAGATTTTTTTATGATAGCTAATACCTTTGATATATGTTATGATAATTACTTTTGAAAAGAAATATATATATATAAGCATGTTAGCATTTGAGAAATTATCTTATGGTAAGTATATTTTTGGAAAATATGGTAGGAAAGTACATACATGGTATACGATTATATATGTGAAGATAAATGAAATAAGTACCTTAACATAATATTATTTTTGGGAATCAACGTAATTATAATAAGATTTATATCCTTTGATAAAAATGTTATATGATAAATACTTTTTAGAAAAGAATATAAATACGCATGGAAATATTTTGGAAAGGGTATTATCAATGTATATACCGGAATAATAACCGGGTATCAGTATAGTATGGTATTATAAAACATGAATAGTAAATGGTAAATGATGATGATAAATATGGTAGTGTATATTCTGGGGAATATTTCACTAAGTATATATAATAATACTTTTTTAAAAAAAAGTTATATATAAATAATAATATTTGGTAATTATATTTTGGCAAGTATAATAATTTTATGGAGATGATAACGTATAACTGAGGGGGGGTTTAATTTACAATTTATGGCATCATAGCGTACCTATTATGTGCATTTATGTGAGCATGTTGTTTTGTTGTATAGGTTTTGATATCGGGCATTATCCTGAGGAGCCAGCCTTGGAACCGGTCATTGTCTTCAGAGATGAGTAATCAGCTAAGGCAAGGATGGATTTTCTTCAATATGTGCCTATATTACTCGGTTATTGTGTGTAACGCCCCGGATTTTCAGTATTTAATTTTTTAGGGATTTTCGGAATTTTTTTTTTGATTTTATTTCCAGTTTTACCCTCGAGGAATTTCCGGGATTTTTGGTCAAGAAGATTATTATTAATTGTTTCTTCTTTTCTTTGGAAAATATTTATTTAAAGGTGAAATTAAGCCGTAATTGGATTTCTTTTGGAGTTTATTTGCATTTTGTGGTGAAACACAAGGCATGGTGTAGTTTAGTCTAAAACTACGTAGTTTTGGGCTGAGCTATAACATAAAACACACACTTATGTGTGTTTTGAATTTTGGGTGGACCAGTGGAGCGCTGTGAATGAAGTGACGTCGTTTCGAAGCAAAACGACGCCGTTTTGGTTACGAGTGGAAGCCCTAACCCTAGGGCTTGAGTATAAATTCTTCTCTTTCACTCTCTCTCCTCCCCACTTTCTTTCTCTTTCGATTTTTGGCTGCAACTTTCCCACGTCCCCTTCTTTCCTCTCTTTTCTTTTCTCAAAACCGTTGCCTACTGTCATTATCATCCTCTTCTTCTCCTTTTTTTTTTCCTTTTCGTGTTGCCGCCGGTGGGACATCTAGCCGTCGCCGCCATCATCTCCTCTCTTCTCTCCTTCTCATCGAGCCATCGCCATCCACCCATCAAACGTTCGTCGCTGTTTCTGCATCGAGGGAAGGAAGAAGAGTTGTGGAGAGGTCGCGCGACGGGTTCCTGTGTTCGGACCTGGGGAAGCGACGAGGTTGCTCCGTCACTGCTCCTTACACAGCCGTCGAGGAGTTGAAGCCGCCACCCAGTTGCAAGAGGTCGGGCTTGTGCGAATGGGTCGCGACGGAATGTCGCCATCGCCGTCTGCAACCTGTTCCTTCGCGCCGCCGCCCTTGTCTAGTTGGGTGAGTTCTCGGCTGCCTCTTTCTCTTCCTTTCTATCCTCTTGTTTTCGTTTGGTTATTGATGGGTCGTTTTTGTGTCCGGTGATGGGTCTAATCGTGTTAATGGTGGACGGAGTCGAGTCGATGGTGGCCGAGGGTGGCGAGTTCGATGTACTCATGGCAGCGGGGTCTGTGTTAATGATGGTGTATCCTTGTTGGCGCGGATATGTTCCAAGCAGTGCTCGGTTTGGAAGTTCAAGCGGGTTTGATTTTCTTTTCTGAGCTTTGTTCAACGGGTTTGGACCTCAGTTCGGGTCACCCATTTGCGGGTGAGTTCTTCTTTCACTAACAGGAAATTCAGTTTGGTTTTGGTTATTATAGTGATTGCCGTGAACTAAATAAGCATTTGGTGGTGCAAGAATATTTGTTTTGGGTTCTCTTTTAGGTATTCTTTTTAAAAGGGAAGGTTTCCACAAGATTAATACTTGTTTTGGCTTGAGCTTTGCGTGTAAATTGAGTGATAACACATTTCCTTTTTGGCTGTTGGGCTCCCAAATGAGAACTAGCATTTGTTTTGTCTTCCTAATTTGATTTCAATTGTATAGTGTCGGCAAAAGGCTAATAACTCAAAAAGGTTTTATTCTTCCTAAATGGAGTTTCTTATTATCAACATAACATTGGACAACGCTTTTTGGGTCTTTAAGTAAATTATAAAAAAAAATGTTTTTACTAAGATATATGGGCTTGGACCCTAATATTCTAGTAACGTGCCTAATCACTGTCTTATGTATATAGATATATACTGCATACATGTCTTGCTATGTCTCTGCTTCCTTTACGTGTTATATGCGTCCATGTTTAGGCACTAGTGATGCCTTTGGAGCGGCCGGGTTTGAACTTAAGGCATGATTAGACTGGTGGTTGCTAGATGTTCTTTGATCCAGGTGAGGACATATAAACCTTTGTATGCGTACTGCCTACAATACTCGGTTATTTGTTGTGGTTCATTAAGTGATAACATTTGTTTGGCATTTATAGTTGTATGTGTGTATGCCTGTTGTGTTGAAGTTGTTGTTGCACGGTGTATCATGATGATGATATCTTTGTTGTTGAGTGCCTAATTATGTGAACTGTGAGCCTATATGATATGGTATGCTAGTTGAGCATGATATGTTGTTATGATTAGGAAATGATATATGACTTTGTGGTTCGTGTGGTGACTTGAGGGCTGAAGGCCCGGACTTGAGGATAAGATATTAAAACCACACAATCCTGTTTGATCATAACGTATGGCACAACTCTTTAAGCATAATTGAGAATAACATACAATAATAATTCTACTGTGGGGCTGTTGACCGGTTGGTTCGAGCAGGAAGTGATACCCCTCGGGATTTCATGCGGTTTAGCATATGGGTCTGTTATGACCGGTTCTACCTCCCTTTTTCAACCTCCCCCTTTCTACCTCCCTCTTTCTCTCTGTCTGTCTCTCTCTCTCTCTCTCTATGATGATATTTGGGCTTGGGCCCTGGTTGTATATGGGCTTATGCCCTGGTTGTCTGATCAGACGGGACCGAGCTCGACGCTCACAGTAGAGGGCCCTAATAAAATATTTAAACCTAATAACAAAGATAATAATATAAGTAATGATAGTGATGGTTGAAGTCTGGTGATGACTGGTGTTGTGTATTGTGAATTGTTTGTGCTCTGTGTTTGCTATTGCCTAATGTCGGTGTACTTGTAGTTGATTTGTATTGTATATTATTGGTTTATTTGTTTGCGGTGAGACAGTGGTTGGTCTCACCCCCTCACAGTTTTACACAGGTTAGCTGATCGATGATCAGAAGAGCATATCAGCAGGTGACGGTGCTTTCCTCTCCTCGGGTTGGATCCATAGAGTTCACTGCATACATGTTATCATATGTATAGTCTTCCGCTGCATACTCGTTGTTGTGTAATTTGTTGTATAATTGTTCATTGATTATGTTGTTGATATTGTATCCCGGGGAGAAGGGCATTTTGGTCACTTCACATGCTTTACATTCTTTAATGGATGATCTGGGATACGAGTGTCCCTGGAATGATAAGGGCAATTTGGTCAATCTATAATTAATTTATAACTTATATTAATAAATTGGGACACGGGCGTTTCATTGTGTTTGATGATTATTGCAATGTTGATTGTTGCATTTGTTGTGGTTTGATTCGGGATGTTTATCCCAGTACCTTGATTTGGTTTTGGGATGTTTATCTCCGTGAATTGAGTTTTGGATATTTATTTTCGTGTCTTTGGGCATAAGAATAATGGATTAATTAATAATTTGTGATAAGGATGTCGATCCTCATTTTTGGATTGGGATGTCTATCCCTGTATTTTGGCTACGGATGTTGATCCCTGATATTTGGATTTGGACAATGATGATATAATTGTCACGTGATAAGTAGTGGTACGACTTGATGGTTTAAGACTGTTTTGTGGTGGCCATGATCTGGGTTACTTGTGATAAGCATGTCTATGCTAGGGATGTCTATCCCGTGATTATATTTGGGATGTCTATCCCTGGGTTCTTATTTTTGGGATGTCGATCCCTGGGTTCTCTTGGATTTGATCTGGCACCCGAAATATGTTGATAACCAGGTCTGACCCCTAGCTTATCCGTGACGGGGCCCGGAAAAGATAAAATTGGATATTGGATTTTTATTTGAGTCTTTTTGGTGTTGGACCAGTTTTAGGTCGAGTCTTTTGGTTTGGTGTATTTTGGTTGTTATGCTTATTTTCGACCTTGAGTAAATTATAGTGTTGCATATTGATTGTCTATCCTTCGTCGGTGAGCACTTCGGACTCACCCCTCACATGCGGGCTTTCATCCCGTAGGTTGAGTTATTTGTGGTTCAGGTATGGTGCATTTCAGACAGGCTGCGGCGTTATCCCTTGGACAAGACTCGGATCCATAGTTTGCATCAGTGTCGCATACAGTGTCTTTGTGAGTTATTAACTCTTCCGTTGTGCCGATTATTGTTGTTGTTGGGCCTTGGCCAATGATGATGTTATTGATGATCCCGGGTTCGGGTGATATGTTTTGTTGATGGGCCGAAGGGCCAGATTTCTGACGTTAATATTTTGGGCTGTTGAGCCAGTTTTCTGTTGTGTACACTGTATGCTGGGCTTTGTTTGGTCAGGTCGTTACAGTTCCGGCACGTGTTTACTGTGTACGGTAAATACGGGTCGGGGCGTTTCAGCATCACTTCAAAAAAATATCATTATTTTAAAAGATAAACCCAGAAAGAAGATTAATTTCCTGGAGAACAAATCAAATAATTATTATATCAGTTAACTTATTTGTCTCAACAAACAGAGAAAATCTTCTAAAATGGAAAAAAAATTGGGAGATTTTAAAATTAGTTTGTTAGATTTCGTATTTTTTTAATGAAAAATTTTGGAAATTTTAAAGAATATTAATGTTTGTTTTTGGGGTGATAAGGGAGTTAAAATGACTTGGTTTCTTTATATTACGCTCACTTAAAAAAAATTAAAAACAATATTTAGTTAAAAAAAGAAAAAAATGATTAAAAACAATTCAGTTTTCTTTTTTTCAAATAAGTATTTTATTTTTGTTGGCTTTTTAAATCGGGTCAAAAAGAAAATAGGAGAAGAAAAAAGGAAATAATATTAAAAATTTGTGAATTTGTGGTTGGAAAGGGTTAAATCTTACAAAAACAAAGTTTGATGTACCTATATCCATATTTTTTTTTAGTTTAGGTGGTTAAATCGTACAAAAATAAAGTTCAAGGTATCTTTATCCGTATTTTTTTAGTTCAGGTGGTTAAATTCGTTTGACCAAAAGTTCAGGTGGTTAAAAAGTAACTAACCCGTCATATCAATGTCAAAGTTTCGTTCTAAAAAAACTAATAATTGGCAAGCTTGATAATCAATTGCGATATACAATTTCTTTACTCCTTTTCATATTTTCCAAACAGCCCCCCGTGAGAAGACAAGATTACGCTCCTCACCATCAAATTTAGTGAAACAATTCACATACTGGCGCAAATGCAAGGCATGCTAGAAGAGAAAGAGATGGAGTTTGCACTCTTGAGGATCCATTGCAAAGATTATATTGATATTATAAATTCCAAAGCCAATATTGAAAAGAGCATAATGACTTCACAATTATACAATGAAACAACAAGAATTTATAATTGGAAGGACATGATTGTTCAAAAACAATAATCATATTTAAGTTAATGTATTATCTATCTTTTGATACATTTATCTCACTACTCATTTCTAAAAAAATTGAATTCATTGTACCAAAATACACAAAGTTATACACTAAATATAATTCTATAATATGTGAAACTCTTTTAATACCTTTCTATTTTTTATTTTTTAATTTTAGGTGGAAAATTAAGAAAATCTTTATAAAACTACTACACCATTCATTCATTCACCATGTTCTCAATATGAGAAATGTTTGCATGCTGCTGCCAATACAAGGCATGCTAGAAGAGACGAAAATAATCAATGTTATTGTGCTAAAGATATATTATGATGCATTTTCACAAGGGTAGAGACAGTGTGAGGGTTAAAGCTTTGGAAAGGCCAACTATAAATATATGTCCTTTTAATTTTATTTAGAATTAAGAATGAGAGGTTTCGGATTCTAACCCACACTATGTGTTGGCTTTGTAACTCAAAGATTGATAACAAAATGATAATTGAAGTCGATGAGAGATTAATCATTATCATATTAACCTATTGAATTTTGTTTTGAAGAATAAAATGTCAATTGTATTGTTTTAAGAGTCATTACAAAAATTGGAATATTAGTGGAGATAATATTTCCGCTTAATTACTATGACCAAATAATAGTTGTGTAAGTTATAAAATAAATAAACAAGAATTTTAAGTTATAAAAAAGTTATAATGTTGGCCTATCGGCTTAACGATCCAATTAGTTTTAATATGTGACCAGATTGAATGGATGTTATGAATGTATCTTATGTTGATTGAGTATAAAATAGGATGTTCCGAAAACCATCCACATGGTTCCTAGAAAAACCATGAGCAATAGTCACTGTCAACGTTTAGTTGCAAATTGCAAGTGGTTCTCACATCTATTAAAGATTAACCAAAAACGGCTAAGAGTGGTGAGCAAGTAAGAGACAAGTGCTCAGAAGTGTTATCTCTCCTCTGCTACTTACAATAAAGATGGGTGGGTCTCACGATAGTCCAAACATACCAAAAATGAATCAAGAAGTTTAAAGGAGAGATACTTCCAGAAATAAAACTTGGAAAAGTAGAGGATATAAATCAACTTTAGAAGCCTTGATGCCACTGGAAGAACAGCCCCCTCACTTAGGATCTATATAAGGAGGTCCAAAACTTCTCTGCAACTATCCGATTTACACACTTGTATTCATACTCTTCGTAAGGATAACTTTTTGACAAGACTAGTTTTGTGGATATTCAAGTCTAGAATCAGTTTTTAAAGCTTGCTATAGCTTAGAATTAAACCTTGGAAAATTTTATTTGTTGGTGAAGATTAAAATTGAACCCATAAAAACCTAAGTATAGTTTAAATTTGAAAGGTCTTTTAAGTAGTGGGCGTACTAAGGGCGGGAACCACTATAGAAATTGTATTTGCCATTAGTCGAAAAAGCTAATTTACCCCTAGGCTTTTTTGGGCCTACAGTAACTAGAATCAGTACTAGTATATTTTTTTTTAAAAAAATTAGTATTTAATTCTAAAAAATGCATTATTATTTGGTAAGTCCAATAATTATACTTTTTAGAATCTATTCTTTTTTCTTTTAGGAACTTGTTAGATTCTATTCTAAACGCAAAGACCAAAAGATGGGATTTTTAATCAAGATTCTTTTGAACAAAATAATTCAATCCTATAGTTAATTAAGAAAAGGAAACGCCGGATTATGTTAAGAATGCAATAAACTAACTGAAAATACTAATCAAACAGTTGTATGCCGATAAAAAGTTTCTACAAGACTAAATGGAAGGAATTCAAAATTTATAAACAATGTTATCCTTAATTTACCGTTTGAGTTAATTTTCTTAATTGAAGAGCAGAATATTTTCAGATGAAAGGGGGAACAAGTAGAGAAAGAAATCCTTAATTCACCTGCACATTTTGGTGCATCATACCATTCTCATGAGTATGTATACATCACTTTTGTTTGATTTTCTTATTTTTTCTCTTCGGCCACTGAAGCAGGCCTGGGGCCCAATCTTAAAGTGGGGGGCTCAAATGAAGCCCAAAGCCCACAAGCCCCTAACGTTGCACTTCCGGAATAGGAAGCCTAAGCTCCCTTTTCGTTATTCTACCAGAAAATGGAGATAGTGTCGTTCTCTTGGAGATAGTATTAGTAGCAGAGAAGTTGTCGTTGCTGTGGGTATTATCAATTTATCATCATCAAAACATCTCATCCACAGGGGTATATTCTAACGCCAGAGCGATTTCAGATTGATAAATAGAAAAGAAAATTAAAAAAAAGGAGGTGCAAATGAAGTGAAATTGAAACAACAAAACACACAATTGGTAGAAATAATAAACAGATACCAAGCCACTAGGGCTCACACAAGACTGGAGAGGAAACAAAAGCTAAGGTATAAACAACTCTTCAAGGAAAACCAGAAACAGGAGAAAAAAAAAAAAGAGGAAAGAAATAAAAGAAAGAAAATTTTAATAATAAGAAGAAGCTCCTCAGAGTATAATGAGTTCCACACCGGAAGCTTCAGAAATTGGAACGAAAAAGATTTACGCCATCTAGGCAACAGTTCATCATCACTGGAACTTCTTCTACTCTCTCTTAGAAGTGAAAATGAGAAACTAAACCGAACAGAAAATAAATAATGATAAATCATATTTAGAAAACATTATTCCTTTGGTGGCTCGGGTCAAAAACCTGAACTCTTTTGCAAGTATTTTGATCATAGTAATACTATAACTTCCAGGTCTCATACCAAAAAGAAAACATTCTCCCTTTAAACGACCATCAGTTAGTCGTGAACAAAGTAAAAGCAAAACCCAACCTTTCAACATCAGCCAACTTGGTTGTTATTCAAGCATCAAAAGTTTTAAAATAGTGAGAATCATAAAAGAAGCTGCTGCATGCAGACAGTACTTCTTATGTCTTGGAGGGCAGGTCCTACACTTGTTTTCTAGGCACTAAATCCTGGAAAGTGAACACTAATATAGCTAACTCAGGGAACAATTACCCTGAAAATGTGGATGATAAACCAATATAAGGAGATGACAAAACTTTCTTCCTATTTGACTACAAAAGCTAAGTGGAGTCAGTAACTCCTGTTCGTTGCACCAATTATCTATTGGCTTCAAAACAAAACTGAAGTAACTCTCAGTAACTCCTATCGTAGGGCAGGCTACTTTAGAATCTCCCCTAACTCTATATAGAGAGAAATAAGGGATTGTGGAGTAGTTGCAGAAAAATTTGAAGGAGGGTCAATTCATGGAATTGCCAAACTCGGAGCAAAAGAACAACCTTTCCTCTCAAAGCCAGACCAAGCCAAAGAGCACGGCGACTTTGAAGAGTACCAGAACCAGGATGTATATAATCCGTCGCTGCATCATCATGCTGCTTTGCTGGAAGGAGCATAAAGATGACTAAAACGAGTAAGTTGTTAGCAGGAAACTTCTTCTCAGCAACAATAGCAACTAGGAACATACAGCTTGAGACAGATAGGTAAAGGTAGAGAGAGACAGAAGGGAAATCTGTAGAATAAATGATGTAAAGTATTATAGGACTGCAATGCATTCCTCCAATCTGCAAGTGGTAATAGCATCTCTAATTAACATCTTACTAGCAACGACTTTGAACTAAGTGTTTGAATATCTTCTTAGCAGTGTTTGAGAAAATATGATGCAATTCTGCACCACAATGCTTTCAGCAAACCCAACATGCTATTAACAAGTACAACTCAACCGAGATAGAAACAAAAAAAACGAATAGTAGTCCCAAGTTAGTAGTCTTTTTGTATTTTCCCTTTCCAGATGTAGGCTATCTTTCGCCTCACCATGTATTCAAATCCTAAAGTGCTGTGTCAGGAAAGAATTACTCTACAGATAGAGTAGTCCAGAACTAAATAGTTTGTGGCTTAATTCTCTACACCATGACAGACGGCAAGAAAAGAACTGAAACTACATAAACACAGAAACTTACAAAAAATTCACTATAACATATTAAAATTTCAATCGAATGGGCCTCTAAAGTTTAGCAACAATGAAAAGAAGCACTTCAGCTGGCAAACCCCCTATTGAAAGTAGCTGAATATAGACAGGTGAGCTAAATTAGACAATCCTACCACACCAGTTCCAAGGTAACCAACATAAGCTGGTATGCAGCTCGTCCTCAAAACAGACACAGAAGTTTCTAAAGACTAACCTAGGAAATAAAAGGCAAGTAGCAGGCAGAGAAATGATGAATGGAAGGTAAAATCAGCCCTGTAAAATGCACAATTCATCAACATAGGCTATTCTTTTATCTCCTATTATAAGACAAATTGAATATTGGAATACCACAAGCAACCTTCCCTCATGCACTTATTTGGTATCACCAGCACAAGGCCTAGATAACTAAAATCAACTTTAGCCAAATCGACGGACATTTTTCTTTCTTATGATGTTTCAACATAAACCTCATGATACTACACAATATAGAGGACATCATTTCATCTAGCAAAGATAGCTGCCGAGCAGTAGCTCCTGATGTTACTGCATCCATAAAAGCATCCGTACTAAGATTTAAAAGAGTAAACTCTATCCCAATTTGTTGTGTTCCACCAAGGTAGAAAACCTATTTGCGGTGAATTCCCCAAAGTCGTGTTGGCGTCGCACTTAACAGAGCCCAATTAATTTAAACTAACAAGAAACAGAAACAAAAAAAAAAGAAAAAAAAGAGACTAGGGAGCATATCCCCTTCTAAAAGAACAAGTAACAAAAATGAAAAAACAGATAAAACCAGCCAGCCAAAGTAGATGCATAAGGAAGCTTTGACTCCCCTAGATGACTCATATCAACAGAGACCCAGATGGAAGAGCGGACATGGAATGTTATATCTTCAAATCCAATATAAATTCATAGCTTTAATTCCAAGAAATTCATCTATAAATGCACAGAATTCGGCATCCAATTCGATGGGATAGATACAAAATTAACCTACATTTCAATGCTGAAAAGTCACAAACATAAAACAAGACTTGTTCCATTACAGGAAACAGAAACAGATTCAACCTTAAA
Organism: Turnera subulata; assembly: GCA_028386065.3. NCBI lineage: Eukaryota > Viridiplantae > Streptophyta > Magnoliopsida > Malpighiales > Passifloraceae > Turnera > Turnera subulata. The sequence goes on from JAKUCV010002918.1 coordinate 477,899, forward strand.
ATGTAATCACAGCAGCAAGATCCGTTCTTTTTTTTGGTGGGTCAAACACACACAGAATAATAGAATATACCGAGGAGAGATTATTTATATTGCGGGGGGGTTTGTGGCAATATTCTACACGGGGAGGTTGGCGACGGGATCGCCTTTGTGAGAGTCGTTGGTGAGGGTGAGGGGCTGGTCCTTGGCCTCGTCTTCGTAGTAGTCGTCGTCATCGTCGTCCGGGTCCATGGTGGAGATGTTGACGCAAGAGAATCGCTCCAGGGAGTTGAAGAAGGCGGTGACCACGCTGGAGCTCACCCAACTGGCCACTTGGTTCACGTTCTCCATCGATACAATACTGGTGGTCGATACAACACTGGCGGTGTCGCTGTTGTCGATGCTGCTGCTGTTGTTGTTCTCCATTGTCGGTGGGTGGGGGATGCAGAAACCCTAATTTGGTGGTTGTTTTGGTAAAAGAGAAAAGGAGTCCAATTGGAAGGAAGGAGTCAAAATATAGGGGAGACTGGTAAAGGTTGTTGAAATGGACGGGAAGAGGAAATTTTGGAAGATCCTTTTTTATTTTTGTTTTTATGGGATGATTATTTATAGTGCTTAGGCTCCGTTTAGCTAATTAGTTGAACGTATCAAACTTTTATTGATCCTTCTTCATTAAAAAAAAAAAAAACTAATGACTGTTTTTCTGTTTTTTGGTTAATTCTCGTTAATATCCCTTTATAATTTTAAATTTTAAATTTAGAGATTGAATAATTTAAACATTATTATTCATGTTAATCCCTTTTTTTAGGAGATGTTAACCTATCTTATGACTTTAAAACTTACTACGACACCAGGGCCCATTGATTTTGCTTAACACAGGGCCACGGATCTTGGGCTCCCAGATCCAGACGACAAAGCGTTGTCAAATCTAATCGCTAGTTTTTTAACTTTTTTCTTTTCTTTTTTTCCATCGGAATCCTAACAATTAATAACTGCCCACAACTCCCCCACAAACCACCCTCAATCCCACCAATGTGATCAACCCTGAGGTGCCACTACACTACAAGTAATAGGCATGGCTATTGATCATTCCGAGCAACGAGTTTTTTTTTTTTTACTTTTTATCACGAATTCATATATACTTTGCAATGCATATTTTTAGTAATTTTCAAATCTTAATTAACTTGTTCAAAGTATAATTGAGTTAAAGAAATCACTGATTAAGACTACATGATGGTTGTTACAATAATAGGTGCGCCTTTATCTTCTTTTATCCTTTTCTGTGAGGTCATGGTATTTTGATTTAGGCAGTCAAAGAGCAAAAAGATATCTGGAGTTGTCAACCTACGTAACGCTGCGAAGCTATTATTGTAAGCTATTATCTGAGTACATTCTCACTCAGATGAAAAGGGCAAATGAAAGGGAAGAAACCCATAAAACTGAGCTGATGCTTGTGCTTCTTTAAAAATCCTATCCACTCCGTCACATTGCATACGTCCAAAGTATGACATAAAACAAACCCCAAAAAACTGCTCGAGTACGAAGGCATGATGCACTTCAGGAGGCCTATCTATTTCAGGGAACCTTGAACCCATTAGGCTTAAGCCGACTGAAGTTTCTTCTTATAATCTTGGAATGTCCCGTGGAAAGGTGTGACCCTTCCTTCCGAAACTGCCCATAGTTCCTCCACACTTCCAGAAATTAGATGCTCATCGTGACTAACCTGTAAGTAAGAATGCCAGAAAGTTGGATATTATAAATCTTATCTTGACTATATGTTGAAGACACTAAACCAACAAATGGCAAGGATCTAAGATGTGAGATGCCAAACCATAAGAATTCCTCCTTGGTACAGGACAAGGCCTTGGATTAGTGCCTCCACCGCATCCAAATCCTACAGTTTGGGGTATTATATATTAGTGTCAAAAACAGTTCCATTGGCGCACACACACAAATTTGGAGTGCAAAAGCAAATGACCAGGATACAACTTTATCAATAGTCGAATGCAAAGGGTACACTATGAGCTAACCTAGCTGTGTAGTATAAATATCCTAACCAAATACCAAAACATTTACCCCATTAGAAAACAAAAATTGTGAATAGCAAATATTCAAAGCTAGCTATACTCGACAAACATTTCTTTGAGTATAGTTGAAGCAAGCTCAGAGTGATTCAATAACCACAAGCAAAACTCGTCCATGCATATTAGTTGAAAAGCTAGCTAAACTGAAATCATAAAGAGAAATCTGCAAGCTCCAACGTATTCAATCTTTCTGTCACCAAAATCCATAAAAATTCTGGTTCTTATCCTCAACCAGCTTTAATATTGAAGAAAAATCAAATAAAGGCAATTACTTACAAGATGATTAGACGGTTCATCAAGCAAAATAATGTGTGGCTTCTTGAAAGTTATCTTTGCAAATGCAACCCTGCTTTTCTGTCCACCTGAATGTATAAGGTGGTCATAAGCACATGAAGAAGAAAAGTAACTCAAGCTTCAAAGTTCAAACAAATAAAGTACAACGGGTATAATTAATATTGAACTGTAACACACCCATACAAGGCATCCTGGTTACTTATCCATCAGAGCGGAGCCTTTTGACTTAAATGACTAAACCCATCAGTTTGAAAACTTCTAGAGTCTGGAAATTTGAGTAAAAAACTTCCCAATTTGGACCTCGACTAAAAAGTGTAGGCAATGAGGACAATAAGAAAAGCATACCAGACAAGGTGTACATTGGTTGAAGAGCAAGATTTCCAGTTACACCAAAAGAACCCAAATGTGACCGAAGCTTTTGTTCAGGCACTCCCTGCAAGAAGGAATTTGATCAAATGACGAGAGAATTTTTTTAAAAGAAAAATCCCTTTCCCAAAGCATGGTACAACACTGTAGCATGAATCAAATCCAAACCTCATACTGACATATCGAACATGCATAACAAACAAGGCGCAACTAGAAGTTGGACAACCTTAACCGATAACCAGAAACTAAATCAGCCATAACCTTAGAAAAAAAAAGGTTGTCCAAGGAGCCCATCAAAATATAGCAAGGCTAAACTTAGCCTGGAAATGGATTAACATCCATGACGACCCAAGGGTACCAGTGCCATGATATCAGCTTATTTTATCACATTAATGATGTAATGTTGGTAGGGAAACCTATCATATTGAGTTAAAAAATGCGGATCTATAGAAAGAGACACATCTGATCTTGATAAGTGGCCATAACCTGCAAAAGATGCAGACACATAAAGTGGCCTGAAGTTGCAGGGATGGCTGTGATAATATACTATTTGCATAGTTTCCTGCATTTCACTAAAAGATATTCTCGTAAGGCTGAAACAAGAGTGGGGTGCTATTTGTGATTAAAAGCTGAAATTAGCAAGAAAAAGCAAACAAAGGGACTGAATATGAATACTCGCCATCACAAGAAATCTTACAAAGAGAAAATAACTGGTAAAAGTTACTTACTGGAAAGCACCGCATCATGTACAAAAGGGGGTTGGAAGATAGATCTAATCCATCAACATGGTGCTGACTGAAAACAGCAATTCGAACCTGCACACCAGATAATTAGTTCAAATATGATAAGAAAAATAAAGAGTTCCAAGTTTTTCAAATTCAGAAGCTAAATTTAGCTATGCAAACTAACTTAGAGCAACACAATTTTGCCAAAGCTATAAGTTGTTTTAGGATCCAAAATTTCTTAATTTAGTTACACAGACACAGAAGCGTCCGTTATATCAAATTTCGCTGTTTTCTAAGGAGCTAATTGGGTTGTTTCCGAGACATGTCCAGAAGCCAGATATATTTGCTGGAGAAGATAAAAAAGGAAGATATGTACCTTTGCTGAACGGAAGACAGTACCAGAGATTGGTTGTAGTTCTCCTGCTATTAGTTTTAGTATCGTTGATTTGCCAATACCATTTGGCCCAACCACTACATTAAAATTTTAGGCAGTACATCAGATGATTGTTGGAATATCTAATTTTGAATATCTATACTTGAAATGTTTAACTCTCAACATCTAGGTCTATTACAAAATACTGCACAGTAGCTTCAGAAGAAGTCGCATAAAGCATTTGCATGCAAACCTTTATGTTTATTAGCATGATGCCAAAGCCAATAAAAATCATAGATGTTACTACACAAGTGGGAGAACTATAGTTTTTGAGACCACGCATCCTTACTTGCTATGCGACTGTCCAGATCGATCCCAAAATTCAAGTTCTTAAACAGTATCGGCCCCCCAGGATAACCAAATGAAGCATCGCTGCATTCACATTCAACAAACGGTAACAGATCTCAAGTGAGTAACAAAAGTGTGAGAGAATACAGAAACCTTCTAATGGTCAAAGAAAGTGAAATAATTTTCTAATTGCTATTGTTTCATAGTAAATATGGCCAAACCGTGAATCACAAGTTTCAAGAATTGCATGCATGAAAATAACATGCTCAAGGCACTGAATTGGTACTACAGCAATACATAGAATCAATAACATAAACTCAGAGTATGCAGTACAAGCTTGTAAGCAAACCTGAAACTTATTATAGGGGGTCCTGGTCTGTCATCTGGAGTTGGAAATTCAAATTTGTAGCTGCGGCATACAAAGAAATAAATAAGAGATCATAGAACACAAAGTAAAGCCAAAACAGAATTATAATTAGTAGAAAACAAGGGCAAGGCAGTTCATACTCAGGGTCATTAACAATTTCATCCACATGACCCATGCGATCAAGTGCCTGAAGATGCCAAAAGGCAAAATTAGAATAGGCATGCAAAATAAAACAACATCAGGAGATTGCAAATTTTTAGTTTAAGATCATCCAACACAATGACGATATACACCTTGATTCTTGACTGGACAAGAGATGCCCTCTTTGCATTATAACGGAATTTATCAATAAACGCCTGTATAATCAAAAGCAAAGAAAAAAAATTGGTTGTCAGAACAAAACAGTTCACACCCCATATATCTACTTCTAACTTCTGGACCTAGATTCCAATATATGATATGGTTATACAGCAATTGGAGAACATTCAAACAAGCAGAGAACCTAAAAGGCAGCTTACAGGACAATAGCAGAAAAAGTGGGAGAATACAATGTACATCCTTAGATGAATTTTATGAAGAATAAAACCCATATCTGTGTCCTGGATAACTTAAATACAGCAGCAATACAAAACATCTTAAAAATGCATTAAAAAGTGTATAAGAAACTTCCACTCTTTGATGAAAGAGACTTTGGCATATCAAATGTCATCTCTGATCAACTCCAACTCAAAGAAAATATTTCAACAAACTTTGATCAAATCAACAATAGCACACGAAAAACCAAACTACACTACTGTAAAAGAAAATGCAATGTGTTGGCGCTGTGTATAAAACCTGCATGTGCGCTCTTGCTTTCTCACTTGTCTCCATTGCTTTCTGTCTGTTTTTTATTTGTTCCTCCCTTGTCCGCTCAAATGTATCATAATTACCTCTGTAAGTGGTTAGTTTTTGTGCTTGCAAATGGAGGATATCTGTGACTACCTGAGAAACAATAGAAATGTTAATATAGAAGAGACAGGAAACAGCTTACGATCATTCATATTTAATAAGCAAAAGATGAGGATTATTCATATTTAATGAGCAAAAAGATGAGGATTACTGTGTTCAAGAATTCTCTAGCATGAGAAACAACAATAAATGTCTTTGGCCACTTCACCAGGTAAGATTCCAGCCATAAGACAGCGTGAAGATCAAGATGGTTCTGCATAAAATTATAAACAATGTAAGATGAAACAGGCTATAATAACAAGAAAAAGTACATCATGAGCAGAAAAAAAGAAAACTGCACCGTAGGTTCATCAAGCAGCAATAAATCAGGCTCTATAAACAGGGCACGGGCAAGAGCAATTCTCATACGCCATCCTCCAGAGAAAGCTTTGGTAGGCTTCTTCATCATATCCGGACTAAAACTTAGACCCTGCAAGCACACAAAGAACAGTGAACAATTCATTAGCCTCTTATAAATGAGGCAAGCAGGAATTTCAGAGAGAGTTAGGACCGTGGAGGTCATTTTTTTCCTGAAATCTGAAGGAACCTCTGGGTCCTTTAGGCAGAACTCTCAACTTCCATTTATTTGTATTATCTCATACCTTTCTAATAAGACTAAAATTATTGTTCGTGGTACTTCCCTTGAGAGTCAATGCCAAATCTCAATTACCAATAACACAATAGATGCCAGACCTTTCAATTTTCAGTTCTAGTCCAAAAGTAAAGCAGGTATGTAAATATCCAAAGGAGTGTGAAGGATTTGAAGACTGACAGCAAGGATGGTGGCTGCACGTGCTTCCGCAGAATCTGCATCAATGAGCTCAAGCCTTTTGTATATTCCATCAAGCCTTTGCCCAATAGCATCTTTCTCACTTGCTACATTCTTATTTCCTTTGCCATCTCCAAGCGCTTCCTCAATCTCCAGCTCTCTCTTCACAGAAGTAATCAGAATTTCATAACAAATACATGTAGTGACTAAACCAAGACCATATTTCTCTCCGACATGTAAAGTACAAAGTACAAACTCACCTGTCGGGCAACAAGACGAGCTTCCTCTTCTAAAAGCTGCGTTCTCTCTATATCAGAGTTGAGAACACACTGCAGAGCTGTTGTCTCATCACCAACCACTTCTTGCTCAACGTGCAATATTTGGCAGTTTGAAGGAATTCCATCAATAGCATGCATAGCCATGTACCTAAGAAAAGTTGTTTTCCCAGTCCCATTTCTTCCAACGAGACCTGCATCCCGAAGTGCAAGTAGCACCAAATTATTACCACAACCTCAGAGAACGGAGAAAATCTGCATTTGAACACACATCTTACACGAGCACCACTAAAAATGTTAGGGGAAAGATGGACAACATACCGTAATGCCTTCCATAAGAAAGCGTGACATTGCCATCCACAATAAGATCCCGACCTCCCACCGAGATATTAAAATTCTCCATGTGAATATCCTTGACAGTTGGTCCACCACTATTATCATGAGTAACACACACAACAGGCATTCCTGCCTTAACCGCCTCCATTTCCGCCAAATGAATTTGATATTGCGCCTGCATAATCACAACCACCAGTACCACTAACAGCAATATCCACAGATGCAGTAACAACTCTAACACCAATAACAAAATCTACTAACAGAATCAAAATTAACTGCAACCGTTTAAAAAAAAAAAAGGACTATCAACAATTACCTCGCGCTGTCTCTCCTCTTTTCTCTTCCGCCTCTCCAGTTTCATTTTGTCGCGTTCAGTGAGCAAGGGACCATCAATTGGCTCCGGTTTCTTCTTCTTGACCTCCTCTTCCATTCCGTCGTCCATACGAAACGGCGTCGTGAGACTCCTCACCGTAGGTTTCGGTTTCACCAACCCGTGCTTCCCAAACTTCTCTGATAACTTGCTGCATACCTGTAACCAAACACGCACCCAAATGTTCACGACACTTCTTGTCCTCTCGCGGAGTTTTGTTCGATTTTTTACTTTTTGGTTTGGTATTTTTACCTGGCGGCATTCGGCGAAGTCGGAGACGCACTCGGCGCCAACGAGGAGCTCCCCGATGGACTCGAAGGCGCCCTCGCCGTCCTCACCGAAGTCGAAGTCGTCGTCGGCGAGGACGTTGACGATGTAGTCGACGATTGGCTGATCCACGTCGAGGATCCGCCGGCCGATCACCTCGTGAACTACCGAGCTCGCTACTTCCGTCATGGCTGAAAACGGAGGAGCTAGTTGTGCGTTACAGTTAACTGGGCGAAAGAACAACTTAGAAAAAATAGCTCACCAAAATGAGCGAGCGAAAACCCAAGCTTGTTCTGTTTGCTATCCCTCTCTCTCTCGTTCTCACCCCAGAAGTGCGAGATGGAGGGTCACTAAACGCCGTCGTTTAGATGCCGTTTTATCGTTTGGGCCTCTTATGCATTAAAAATACGAAATGGGCCTCTAGCTTCTGGGCCAGTCCAAAGTGAGAGGCCTTGATTTCCGCTATTGGTCGGTCTATACCACTTTGTTACGCTTCCTTCCCATAGAAACCCTAACACATCGAAACACAATGAGTGGCACAACAAGTCAAGCGGATCCATTACCTCAACACCTTATAGAAGTTATAATTGCCGGTAAAATCTATTGTTCGATTCATGTGTGCTTGCAAATCCTGGTGCAACTTATTCCAGGACCCTTTTTTTGCTGCCTTGCAAGCCAAACTAAGCCCTACAGGCAGGCAGGTTTTGGTGCAACGGAAGAGCTCAAAAGATGATGATTGGGGCAACTACATCACGCTTCACGATGGAACCACCTTGGACCAGAACAGCACACACCCCAGTCCATTCGAAAGATCTTCCAAAAGAATGATCTCCATCATAGGCCAAAAGAATGATCTCCATCATAGGTTCATTAGATGGGTTGGTATGTGTTGAAGAAATTAACCTGGATCAAAAAGAAATCAACCTGGATCGAGTTTACTTATGGAACCCTTCGATTAATAAACTCAAACCAGTTCCTGCTGCTCCTATTATAAACGACAATCATGGGATAATACGTGGGCTTGGATACTCGCAGAAAACAAAGGACTACAAGGTCGTAAGGATTTTGTTTCTCGACCTCACTAGTGTTGGGGCGGTGGCAGATGTTGTCGTTTACTCGTTGAACACGGATTCGTGGAGGCCAGTGAAGGGAACTACCATTGCTCCCGCGGGCACTTTGTGGCATGAGTATGACCCAAATTTGCTTGGATGTCCAGAATTGCAAGTAACTTTCAATGGAGTTCCACATTGGTTTGCCGAGAAGGAATCAAGAGAGAAATTCATCATGTCATTCAACTTTGATGATGAGAGATTTGGAGAATTTAAAATACCTGCAGATTGCGATCGTTGGAAATATAGGATCATTGGTGCTTACAAAGACTTGCTCTCTATATTTGTCGGGGTTAAGGTCCCTAATGTGCCTCGTGAACATGATTATGAGTTGTGGGTGATGAAAGAATATGGGGCGGAAAGTTCTTGGCAGAAGTTATTCTTCATCCTTTCAACTAGAGTTGAGTTAGGAATTCCATTGGGTTTCGGGGACCATGCCCAAATTTTTTTGAAAATTAGAGGATGGGACCAACTTTTTGCCCTCGATTGCGATGAACAAGTAAAAGAGTTTGGTGATAAGCAAGTGAAATTTTTTGGTATAGATTCAGTTTGTAATATATTTTCCTACACTGAGAGCCTATTTCTACTAGGATAGGGGAAATAGAACTATGCCAAAGCAAGCGTCCTGATAGGACAACCTTTGTTACTCTCAATCAAAATTGTACAATATCACCAACGCGGTTCTGGTAAAAAAATGTTATATTTTATAATTAAGATCAATGGTGCTTACAAAGATTTGCTCTCTAGTCTCTATATTTTCCGGGGTTAGGGATCCTAATGTGCCTTATGAATATGATTATGAGCTGCGAGTGATGAAAGAATATGGGGTGGAGAGTTCTTGCCAGAAGTTGTTCTTGCTTGACACGCACCTGCCACCTTTTCACCCTCAATTGCGATGAACAAGGCATATAGCAGAGCAAACGTCCTCTAATGTCATAATATAAAAAGGACAACCCCTACCCCTGTACGATATCATCAATTGGATTTTGATAAAAATTTGATTGTTTGCATAAAAAAAAAAAAAATTGGATTTTGATAAAAATGTTATATTTTGTCAAATATCTAATTCGTTCTATTCTTGTATCTTACTGGTTAATATAGTATAGATTTACTTAATAAAATTTTATAAATATAAGCATAAAACTCATCAACATATTATTTAGAATACAAACATAATATTGTAGATTGTCCGGCCTTGGCCAACGAGGTTTGAGTTAGTTGGTTGAGGTTCAGTCAGCACTCTAATTAGGTTGAGAATTCAAAGTCCACCGATCGTCCCTCTTGGTGGGTAATCTATGAATAAGCGCTTATTGAGCCCGGTGATTTGCCTTAACTCTGGACTGGGGAGCATCCCTCAACCTAAACTATAGTTTATCAAAAAAAAAAAAAAGATTGCCCAACCTTGCCATGGGAATTAAAAAGCTTAATACGAATAATTTTTTTCCTTCTCTCGCCAATTATTTTTAAGGCTTTCCTGTTTAAGAATGTTATTTAATCTAGCATAGGCATTAGTCCTCATTGAAACAAAAAAAAAAACCAATATTTTACCAACAAGGTTTAGGTTGGGGGAGTCTCCCAACTCAAGACCAAGAGAAACACCAGGTTAATATAAATGAGCGCTTGTAATGGTATTTACAAACTACTCATTAAGAGAGACGATCGGTAGGGTTCAAATTCTCAACCTAAACAAAAATATATCTGGTAATGTATAGATTTTTTAAATGACAATGTAGGCATGGTATAAATTGTCAAATAGGGACGTAGGTAAGACAAAATTTTAGCTATACTTTCTTATAATGTAAAACATGATAGAAAACTGTATTAAGAATATAGTGATAAGCAATGTAGTCAGACCCGGACCGGCCCGGCCGGTTCAACCAGGGTACCCGGGACCCGGAGGCTAGTCTGGGTCAAAAGTCCTCCCGGTTTTGGTAGTTTAAAGACCCGTCCGGGTCTGTCCGGGTTTGATCGGTTTTCCGATTTTGGGTAAACCCGGGACGGGTTTGACGGTTTTCTGGGTTAGTCACTTTCTATTTTTTTTTTCTAAAAAAAGGTTAAAATATTCAAAAACTGTACCGTTTCATGTTGACATACTAAAATTTACAAACTTGAAAGACTGAACATTAAAACAAGTTAGAACTTCGAACCCTATTTTCTAAATTCATCCCCAATTCTTCAATTTCAACTCTTCTCTGCCTCCTTCTCACGCCATCCATTTCAACTCTTCTCTGCCTTCTTCTCACGCCATCCCTCACTGCCGTCTTGCTCTCGCCGGCGCCATTTGCCGCCTTGCTGTTGCCGTCACCGCCGTCGACGCTGCCGCCCTTGCTCCTCACCCAACATGTTATGATAAAAAAGTTTTATTTATCGCATGCGTGCTTGGCTGCTTGCCCTGGGTTCTTTTATTTTCCTTTGTCTTAAGAAATATACTGTTAAATATTAGATTAGCCAGGCACCTGGGTTCTTCTATTTTTCTTTGTTTTAAGAAATATACTGTTAAAGATTAGATTAGCCAAGCACCTGGGTTCTTTTATTTTCCTTTTTTTTAAGAAATATAATGTTAAAGATTAGATTTACATAGTGTACGTAAATTCATTCATTAAAAAAAATTAAGAAATAAAAAAAGTATAACGTAGTGTAACAGCCCGGGTAAAATTTGGATTTTTACCGGGACTGTAGAAATTGTTTTACCGTGATTTACTGTTGAATTAATCTCGGGTAATTAATTCGAAGTAAATCGGTAGTCGTTTTTTCGAAACCGAGAATTTTCCCGCGCACGGGAGTGTCTTCCTAACTAACCGAGCCTCGGTTTCCAGTTCCGAGACTTGGACGACGTTCAGGAGGATTAATCGGATTTTCCGAGCCCAAGTTGTATTTTTGGACTCGGGACGGAATTTGTCGGAAAGACGGGAGTATCTCTACGTCTACGAGATTCCGACGCGAGAATCCGGACCGGCCATATGAGGCTTACCCGAGCCACTCTTCTTCCTTCTTTTTCCTTCCTCTTCCTCTTTCCCGGCAACGTTTCTTCTCTCTCCCAGTTTTTCCCCAGTCGCGCGGGCCCCACGTCTCTTCTCTCTTTTCTTTCTCTTCCTTCCTTTCTTTTCTTCTTTTTCTTTCTCTTTTTCTTTCTTTTCTCCTTTCCTCTTTCAGCCGCCGGCCTTCTTTTTCTTTTTTTCACCCGTGACCAGACGACCCTACTTCTTTTCCAATTCTTCTCCTCTTTCTCTTTGTCATCTTCCTCCCCTCACATCTCCCTCTCCCTCAATTATTTCTCCTCTACCCGATTCCTCTGCACCTTTCACCCTCTCCCTTCTTCTTCCTCTGCCTCCCCTCTTCCTTCTTCCTTTCTCCTTCCTCCTCTTCCCTTCCTATTTTCCTCCTCTTCTCCTTCCTTGAGGCGCTGCCGCCTCACCATCCTCCATCTCTCTTCCTCTTTCCCTTCTTCTTCTCCACCACCAACAACTCAACGCACCGCCATCTTCTTCTTCACGAGCTGTCGCTCGCCACCCGCCGTCGCCAACAGGAGCCTCTTGTCCTCGCCGCCTGTGCACCGACGACAGAAGCAGGCTCGTGCCTTCCCTCCTCGTTCACGACCATCGCCTCCGCCTCCTTCGCGTCGCACTGCCGCGATCATCTCCTCCCCGTGCCAGCTGCTCGTCGCTACTTCCTCCTCTGCTCCGGCTGCAGCTGCTGGTGAACACGGACAGCCACCCTACTGCCGCTTCTCTTCTTCCATCGCCGATCTGCCTCGCGCCGCCGTGGGGTAAGATGCTGCTGTTGCCGATTTCTTCTTTCCCTTCTCTAAAAATCTTTTCGGCTTGTGGATTAATCGGGTTCTGGTTGGTTGTTTGTGTTTTGGGTTGTAGCTCTTGAATCGGGTGTACTCTTGGTTGTTCCGGGATTGTGTTTGGGTATTGCTGTGTTAGTGGATGAGCGTGGGCGAGATGACACTGTTGGGCTTGCTATGGTCGTAGGTTGGGATTCGCGATGATGGACTGCGGTTTTGGGGCTGTTCTTTGCAACTGCGAACAGTACCCCTGGCCGGAATCCGGCGAGTTTCCGGCGAGTCCCTGGAATTTTTCGGCAAGCTCGGAAACGGATTTTGGGTAAAACCCGAACCTTATGACCATATGCATTCTTAACGAACCCGAACCCGAACGATATAAATGGACCCGAACTTTTAAACAATGCTAATTAAAAATTGAATAACTTGATTAACATTAACCTATATTTCATTTTATGCTTTACTTTATTTATGCTTTTATTTAATTCATGTTTATTAATCCTATGCTTTTATTTAATTTTTAGAATGGGTTATTAAAAAGGGCCATAATGTTTAATTTCCGGTTAAATTTCATTTGCGTTTACCTGGGCTCGCGAAAGGCCCATTGTATTTAATTTCGGTTTTATTAATTTTGATTGGGCTAATTATACTAGAAGGCCCATGATATTTAAAGTATAATCAAGTCTTTTAATTAATTAATCCAATCTGTTTTATGTTTCCCGATGGGCTAAACGCACGTGAAGGCCCACCGAGCTTAATTTCTAAATTCTTTACTTATGATTTAACTGGGTTAACGTTTTATGGGGTCCACATACATATATGAGTATATGTCTAATATGTTTAATTCCATTCTTTTGAATTAAAATAAAATTAGGCCATAACTTATTTGATTTATCAATTTTAATCGCATGTATATATACATATATATAATGTAAATTGCGCTACCGACATTTACATTGGCTAAATGATATTGGGCCATAATTTTATATATTTTGGGCCATATTACGTTTTGCTAACTTACAATGGTATTTTGTTAACAGTAACATTATTATTATCATTACTCTATCAGGATATATACGTACATGTATTTATAAATATTATATTTATCACATTACGATATAATACCATAAATAGGCTAAGTTAATTTCTTACCGATAGAAATATTTTTCATTTAACGGTTCTATTATCAATATGTTATTTAAATAACACTTTGAAGTATTTATCGTTTTCACTATTTTATAATTATTGTTCATAAACATATAAGTATTTAGTATTTAAACGGAAATAATTATACTAAGAAATACTATTCGCGTCAGACTATGGGTATTTAACGGGTCGTAACTTGATTTATTTACAAATATATTTTCCTAAATATACGCTACGTATAAGTGTACGTATATATATATGCCTTATTGACACAAGCGGCCTAAGGGCCGGGATATCGGCTTGGACGTTTGGTTTTGGTTTTGATTTATGTTGTATACGATTGGTATAACAGATGGAAAATAGATTATTAGTAACCTCCACATAAATGAATAAGATAATTATGGAAATAATTAAAAGAACCGATAAGCCGTCTAATAACCGTTAACCGGTATCATGCATAATCATTATGTTGTGCATTATAAGTGATTATTGTGTTCCTATATGTACATATAGGGTATCGGGACTTGACCGGATAGCAATTTCAGAGACATACCAGGTGAGGATGGATAAACCCTGATATGTGCCCGTAATGCTGTGTGTGTAGTTTTGTGGTTTGTGTGTTTTTGTTGTTTGTTTGATCTGCTGGAATGATTGTTGACTGTTACATGATTGCTATGGTATTGTTGATGCTGTTGTAGAAACGTGTTAGTCCTGTGTATGTCGTGTTGGAAATATTGTTGAACGGTTTGATATTGTTGAATTGTTTGATGTGAAAGTTTGGTGATATGAAATTGTTGACTGGATTGTGATATTGGTTCTTGGATGATGTGTTGAGGATGATGTTGGATTATTGATTGTGGATAATTGGGAAAAGGATAACGGAAATTGGAATGAAAATTGGAATTTAATTGAGATGATGTAATTGTCACTTGGAAAGTAGTGGTACGACTAGATGGTTAGAGACTAGTTCTGTGGTGTCTTGCCAGAGGGTTTGTTGGTTGGGGTGTTGACCCCGGATTTGTGATATTGGGATGTTGATCCCGGATTTGTGATATTGGGGTGTTGACCCCGGATTTGAGATATTGGGATGTTGATCCCGGATTTGAGATATGGGGATGTTGATCCCGGATTGTGGTGGGGCCTGGCATAGAATTAGTTAATAACCAGGTACGACCCTAGCTTGTCCAGTGACGGGGCCCGGAAGATAAAATTGGTAATAAAAACTAATAAGTAATCTTTTGGTCTTGGCTTTGATGTGATTTAGTGAGATTCCTTTGACGTGTTGGTTGTGTTAGATTCCTTGATGTGTTGTTTGATTTAGATTCCATTGTTATGTTGTTTGTGATAGACTCATCTGATTTGATGGTTGCATTACTTCGAAAGTATGCGGTTGAATATATCACTATTTATCTTTCGTCGGTGAGCGCTTCGGACTCACCCCTCGCCTGCGGGGTTTCATCCTGTAGGATGAGTTGTTTCATGTACAGGCTTGGTGCATTCCAGACAGGCTGCAGCGTGTCCCTTGGACAGGCCTGGATCCATAGATTGCATGTGTCGCATACAGTGTTAGTGAGTCTTTAAGTCTTCCGCTGTGCATGTTTTTATTATTGTTGGGCCATTGGGCCAGTTTTGATATGTTATTGTCGGGCCATTGGGCCGTGTTGAGATATTATCGATGTTTTTATTATGGGCTGTTGAGCCCGAGTTATTGTGATATACACTGTATGCTAGGCCTTGTTGGGCTGGGTTGTCACAGTTCCGGCCTGTGTTTACTGTGTACGGTAAATACGGGTCGGGGCGTCTCACGTAGAGTCCTCAAGTAAACAATATACATCTAAGCTTTTTCAAAAAGCTTGTGAAGTCGTTGCCTGCAGAAGATTGGAACTCACAGATATGCTACTACTTTATTTCTATGTAAATTGTTGCTTTGCCCTGTAATCTCATATGCATCTAGTCAATTAGACGTTTGTAGTAGGATAGCAAGCACTTGACTAATGGGAACATTTGTAATTTGGATTTTTTTTCAGGATCATGGCTACATCATCCGAAAAATTCCATTTCTACTTTTAGTGGTCGTGGAAAGGTTGATCCTGCTTGGGAGCATTTTAGTTTTGTTTGTGGCACTAATGGGAAGAAAATTTTTACTTGTCTCGCTTGTGGGAAACGTTATCAACAGGAAATATCATCTAGCAGGAATTCCTGGAAATATCATCTAGCTGGAATTCCTGGAAATATGATTTATTTCTGAAATTGTACTTGATTTTATGGATTTGTTGATGAATTTATTTATGTATTATGTCCTCCTGTTTCAAACTTTCTATTGTTCATGTATGGATTTATTTTGGGATTGTTCTTAACATTTTAAATACTTGTTTGCTCTCATTTGGATGATTAGATCATTAATTTGAATTGGATATTTTATTAGAAGAATTTTTTGTCTTTCCACCATATTCTTATAACATTTATGAAGAATTATGTAACCCCTTTTAACCCCCTATTGACCCCCGGTTGGACCCCTCAACCTTTGACCCCTAAGCTAGGCCAGGTCGATGGCCGGGCCGGGTTTAACTACCTTGGTGATAAGTCATACAACATTTTTCTTAAACTCCTAGGTTTAAGATTCAAGTATTAATGGTATTGGATATATAAAATTAATTTTTGTTATTGTTACTAGTGATCCGATCTTATAAGAATGATAAGAAGAGATTAATCAAATAATCAGTTGGAATAGTATTATTTAATCCCTTGGAATTCACTAGCACTCCATTAAGTTGATAATGTTGGAAAACTTTTAGCAAATCAACCCGTCTTATTTGGCAGCCATTTTGATTTTGGCCCACCCGTTTTAAAAAATTCGATTTTGCACCTTAAGTTTGGCACTCACCGGATTTTTTAACCCATTCTTCCTATCAACCGGATATTGTGATGACATGTCAGTTCTGGGACACGTGTAGAGATTTAATTCGTTATCAAGCAACCCACCCAAGTAAGTGCACCATAATCTACTCAAACCCATCCACCAAAATCTAATCCCATTCCGAATTAATTCCAGCTCTCAAACTCTTTAGAAAGAAAAACCCACTCTTTTTTTATCTCAGCTCTCTTTCTCTACTCAGCCATCCTGTTTTTTTTATTATTATTATTGTTGAGAACGTCGTATATTGTCCATTCGGGTTATAGTCCATCTTCATTTAAATACCTGCTTTAGAAAATCTTTTCCTACAACAATTATGGATAAATATGGTAAAAGTAGTAATTTATTATCGTTGGCTTATTTTTTGCCTATCTTTACTGCATAAAACATATAGTGGGCCATCCCTAGTTGCCAAACCCGGTGAGTTGTGTAATGGTATGTGCCCATCCCCAGTTGCCAAACCCGAAATACACACACAAAAAAGTAAAAGCTTGCCTAGATCTAGAGAGAGAGTGTGTGACTTGATAATCGTGCCACATCCCCTTTCTCCACTCCCGGCCACTCACTGCCGGAAATTATGTGAACCTTCAAGCCAACCTTCGTTTCTACCGTTACCTTGCATCCACTTCTTGTATTTCATCCCTTATGGGAGACTTATTGTTAAAGACTGACTAGGGGCCCCCCACCAGGCTGTGAATATAGTCTTCCCTCTTCGTGAACTTCACCACGAAAAAGTTATTATCCAAGTCAATCACCTTGAATAAACCCTTGGGTTGCCAAAGGGATTTGATTTTGGCAATGAGAACTATGAAGCTTATGTTCTTCCCCAAAAGTTTGACGATAACAGCTTTCTCCCACTTTTGTTCAAGCCTCTTTTGGAAGGCTGGAGAGAGGTCAAGAGTAGGAATGCCATCTGTAGATCCGACGATGATGTCGCCAGGTTCGACCTCTGCCTCTTCTTCTTCCTTAATCCATACGGTGGGATCTTGGCCATCCTCCCCTCCTCTAGTGAGAATGGATTTGTAGCTGATAGGTTGGTCAGTCATGGTTGCATCAGTACCAGATACCTCAGGTATGGAGCGACCTGGACTGGCAGTGATGGGTGGATCTGGGGTTTCCTCATCGTTCACCATTGATTCAGAAGCTTTGAAGAGCCCCGACCCGCATTCACCGTACAGGGTAAACACGTGCCAGAACTGTTCTAACTACAGTAGCAGACAGTTCATACCATGTGAAATACAATACAAGCAATCCCCAAAAACAATATCCGTCACCCGATCTCGGGGACCATTATTCAAGCCAACACTCCAATCCAAACAACATCAAATATAATACAGCAGCTACAGCAATTTCACAATAGAAAGACAAGCAGCGGAAGACTAAAATGCAGATGCAGCGGTGTATGGATCCGGGTCAGGTGGAGAAGTAAGCAGCAGCCAACGAACATCGTACCTGAACTACGATCAACCAAACCTACGGGATGAAACCCCGCAGGCGAGGGGTGAGTCCGAAGTGCTCACCGACGAAAGATAAACAAAGATATATTCAAATAGGGTCGTACCTGGTTATTAACTAATTCTGGATGCCAGGCCCCACCACAATCCGGGATCAACATCCCCATATCACAAATCCGGGATCAACATCCCAATATCTCAAATCCGGGATCAACATCCCAATATCACAAATCCGGGATCAACATCCCAATATCACAAATCCGGGGTCAACACCCCAACCAACAAACCCTCTGGCAAGACACCACAGAACTAGTCTCTAACCATCTAGTCGTACCACTACTTTCCAAGTGACAATTACATCATCAACTCAAATTCCAGTTCAATTCATTACTCTTTCATCAATTTCCCAATTTCTATTATCTCAGATTAATTTCACAGACTCAATCTCATGACACAAATTATTCGAAATTATCAGCTCAACATTATTTCCAGCATGTTATACACAAATCCATCACAATCCAACAACAGCATCAATAATTCCACAGCACTCAGGTAACAGTCAATAATTATTCTAGCCGATCAATCTAGCAACAAAATACACAAACAACAAGAATCACACACAGCATTACGGGCACATATCAGGGTTTATCTATCCTCACCTTAGCCGATATCAAGTTTGGAACTGTCCAACTGACTCCAAGTCCGGCTCCTCAGGTATCAGCTCGTTATCAACTCCTATATCAACAAATAATATGCACATATAAGTGGTATGCAATGTCATGCTACTACTGTATTTACGAAATTAAATACTGACTCGTCTCGGTTACTTCCCCGGGTTATCTCTATCGTTGTCCTATTTCACCATTTACTTCCCGGTGTCTAAATAATACTATTCTTATACCTATACTTACTTCCAGGTATTATTCCGGTACGCATCTACTTGATAATACCCTTTCCAATTTATTTCTACAAGTATGTACTTCCCAAAATATTTGTTGAAAATAATTATTATTTACCATCTACATATTCCAAAATAAATACTTCCTCATATGGTATACCATATATCTTCCAAAATTTTAATTACTATCACTATTATTATTATTATTTCCATGATCTTCTCCTCAATTTATTTACTCTATTATCGTTTATCATATTTATATTTTCCTAGGACACTAATTATTCCCAGATTATATCTATTTTATTTCCAGATTATTACTTTCCAAAAATACATCCCTTTTATATATTTTTTTTCCAATTATTTCCTTTTTCCAGAATTTTTAAACCTATTTCAGAAATTTATCTTTTTTTTTTTCCTGGGCTGGGCCTAAACAGTGCTGGCCCAACTCAATTACTAAGCCACACACACCCTAGCCCAGTTCTCAGCCCGCACCCATCTAGCCTAAGGCCCAACCTATACCTAAGCCCAAATACCCAAACTCCCCAAGCCCAACAACTTACAACATAGCCAACCCGCAACCCATACCCATTACCATACACCAACCCGACCCGTGGAGCAACCAAACGGGTTGCATCCTCCTTACCTTCACAGGCAGCACAGCGGCGGAGGACCAGAACGGGCGGGCGAGGCGGCTTAGGACGACGCAGGCGTCGCAGGGCGGTGGCGAAGCGAAGGCGCGACGAAGAGGTGGCGTGAGGGGGAGAGACGAGGAAGGCTCTCGTCGGCTGGTGGTGGCGGTTGACTCAGTCCCGTCGGCTGCTGTTCGTCGCGCTCGAAGTGGAGGCGGCGGCGGCTGGTTGCGACGGAGGCGTGGGAGGAAAGAGGAGAAGAGGAGGGTGGCAGTTGTGGCTCGGGCGTGTGGGGTGGAGGGAGGAGGAAGAAAGAAAAAGAAAGAAAGGAGAAGAGGGAAGGGAGGAAACGGTGGCGTTTCCTGGTGGTGTGTGGGGGTTGTTGTGTTTTTTTTTTTCTTTTTTTTTTGAGTTGAATTTGTGAAGTAAGGATTTAGGCAGTGATGTTACAGACTTGGAAATGCTGATGATGGTTGGTGTGTGTGTTTATGATGGTTAATAGGCAGAAGAGAAAAGCGAATTCACGGGTGTTACAGGAAGGGACAGTTTTTCACAAGCAACAGGAGGAGGCGGCTGCATTATGCAGTCGTGTCCTGTCCGGTCCAGAAAATATTAATAATACCCCCTTGATTAATTCCTATAACTCGGGGTTAATCCTAACTTTTCTCGATATTCCTGGACCCGAAAACTTCCAACTTGGTCTGGAAAATCCGCAGAAAAATCCCGAGCGTGGGGCAGGGCTCGGTTTCGGATTCCAAAGCGTAAATTTCCGTTAATTAATTATTCAAGATTAATTTTAATAGTAATTAACTGTAAAAATAAATTTTACAATGACGGTAAAAATATAAAAATTACCGGAGTTGTTACAGTCTACCCACCTTAAGAGAATTTCGTCCCCGAAATTCATTCCGGTGGTGCGAACAGGTGCGGATACTGGGAGCGCATGTGCTCCTCAACTTCCCATGTAGACTCGTTCGCAGAGTGCTTGCTCCACTTGACCTTTACCATGGGAATGACTCGGCTCCTCAACTGTCTGGTCTCTCTGGCAAGAATCTGCTCCGGCATCTCCGTATATGTAAGATCTTCTGCGACCTCAACATCTGCTGTAGTAACCACATGACTAGGATCGGATCTGTACCTCCTCAGCATGGAAACATGAAATACATTATGAATCCGGGACAACTCCTCTGGTAAGGATAGTCTGTATGCCAAGGGTCCGACCCTTTCCACAATCTCATAGGGTCCAATGTACCTGGGACTCAGCTTCCCTCTTTTCCCAAATCTGATAACACCCTTCCAAGGTGCAACTCGGAGGAAAACTCTTTCTCCCACTTGGTACTCCATCTCCCGGTGATGCTTATCAGCATAACTCTTCTTCGGTCTTGTGCTGCTCTCATACTCTGCTTGGCTATCTGAATCTTGTCAACAGTCTGCTTAACCAAATCTGGTCCCACAATCAAGCGAAGACCTTCTTCATCCCAACATACTGGACTTCGGCATTTCCTTCCGTAAAGAGCTTCAAACGGTGGCATGCCGATGCTGGAATGATAACTGTTGTTGTAGGCGAACTCCGCTAAAGACAAATACTGATCCCAACTCCACTGAAATTAAGAGCACAAGCCCTCAACATGTCCTCCAGCGTCTGGATAGTCCTCTCTGACTGTCCGTCGGTCTGAGGATGAAAAGCAGTACTGAAACTCAGCTTCGTCCCCAAAGCTGCTTGCAGACTCTTCCAGAACTGTGATGTGAATCTCGGATCTCTGTCTGAGACTATGGACTTAGGAATCCCATGTAGTCTCACAATCTCTGCAACATACAGTTTTGCCAGTTTATCCAAAGTATCTGTCTGACGAATGGGAAGAAAATGAGCTGATTTTGTAAGTCGATCAACGATAACACTGATGGCATCATGCTGTCTCCGGGTCAACGGTAATCCAACCACAAAATCCATGGTAATCATCTCCCACTTCCACTCTGGCACTGGCAAAGATCTCATCTTTCCTGCTGGAGCCTGATGCTCGGCTTTCACTTGCTGACAAGTGATACATTTAGCCACATACTCGGCTACATCCTTTTTCATACGTGGCCACCAAAAATGACTCCTCAAATTCTGGTACATTTTAGTGCTTCCAGGGTGCATAGCATACGACGTCATATGTCCCTCTTCCAGGATCTGACTGCGTAGGTCACCCACACTGGGTACACATAAACGTTTCCCCAGCATCAATGCACCATCCTCAGTTATGCAAAACTTATCTTCCTTCCCACTACGAACTACTTCCTTCAGCTTGATCAAGTCTGGGTCTCCATCTTGTAATTCCACAATCCAGCCTCTCAGGTTAGACTTGACTTCAATATGAGTCAGCAAGGCTCCCGTCTCATCCACTGACAAATCAACTCCCATCTTCCTTAACTCGATGAGTGAGGACATTGAATAAAACGTGGAAGCATCTTCTGGCTGTCTCCGGCTCAAAGCATCTGCTACTACATTAGCTTTTCCAGGGTGATACTCAATAGTACAATCATAATCATTCAACAACTCAACCCAACGTCTTTGTCGCAGGTTAAGTTCCTTCTGAGTCATGATGTACTTGAGACTCTTATGATCCGTGAAGATCCGGCATCTCTCTCCAAACAGATAATGTCGCCAAATCTTCAAAGCAAGGATCACTGCGGCCATCTCCAGATCATGTGTCCTGTAGTTCTTCTCATGTGGCCTCAACTGTCTCGAAGCATAGGCAATCACTCGGCCCTCTTGCATCAGAACTGCTCCCAAACCAAGACCTGAAGCATCACAAAACAGCACGTACTCCACTCCTGGCTTAGGTACTGTCAAGACTGGTGCTGTTGTCAACTTCTTCTTCAGTTCGTCAAAACTCTGCTGGCAGGCATCACTCCACACAAAGACTTGATCTTTCCTCAATAGCTTGGTCATGGGACTGGCTATCAAGGAAAAACCCTCAATGAATCTCCGGTAATATCCTGCAAGGCCAAGAAAACTTCTGACTTCGGGTACCATCTTGGGCGACTCCCACTCCAAAACAGCCTTCACTTTAGCAGGGTCAACCTTAATCCCATCCCTGGATACAACGTGTCCAAGGAATGCAACTTCCTCAAGCCAGAACTCACACTTGCTAAACTTGGCATACAACTCCTTCTCTCGTAACCTCTGTAGCACTACCCTCAGGTGCTCCTCATGTTCTTCCCTACCCTTGGAATAGATCAAGATGTCATCGATGAAGACTACCACGAACTTATCCAAGATGAGTAAGTTCTGGTTCACGTAGTTCGTGTACTTTTGACGTCCACGTAACCAGTTTGGCTTTCCTTGGTGACACTTGAGTTTTACGGGTATGGCTCATGCCTTCCGGCAGAAGCCATACAGGAAGAGACGTTAGGACTGGACTACCTAGCCAGATCGAAGATCAATCTTAGAGAACACTGTAGCTCCCTGTAACTGATCAAAGAGATCATCAATCCTGGGAAGCGGGTACTTGTTCTTCACTGTCACCTTGTTCAGCTATCGGTAGTCCACACACATCTGCAAACTACCATCCTTCTTCTTCACAAAGAGGACTGGTGATCCCCAAGGTAATGTACTGGGTCTGATGAAACCCTTTTCAAGCAGCTCATCCAACTGCTTCTTCAACTCCTGGAGTTCTGTCGGTGCCATCCGATATGGTGCTATTGAGATAGGTGTCACTCCCGGTATCAAATCGATGGTGTACTCAACTTCCCTGTCAGGTGGCAATCCTGGCAAATCTTCTGAAAACACATCTGGGAACTCCCTCACAACTATGATGTCTCCCAAAACTGGAGTCTGAACTTCTTCACCCTTGGCATGGGTCAACAAGCCCACATCCTGATGAGCAGAGATACTACATGTAGCAGCAGCTCTCCCAATACCTGTCAACAAGATCTTATGTCCAGCTTCAGAAGTCAACAGCACTTCCTTGGTGCGACAGTTCACCATGGCACTGTACTTGGACAACCAATCCATCCCCAAGATGATGTTAAAACCTCCCATATTCATCACAATCAACCGTGCAAGAAAAATCTCGCCATCATATGAAAGCGAAACATCTCTGCACACATGGGTTAACATGACTACTATACCCGCAGGTAACCTAACCCTCATTGGACAAGCTAAACTCTCTCCCATACAGTTATGTAGTATTCCGAAGCTTTGAGCAATAAATGAATGTGTGGCACCAGGGTCTATCAATGTATAAGCAGTACTACCAAAAACTGTAAAGGTACCTGCTATAACATCAGATTCTCTGGATCCTCCTCAGCGGTGATCACAAATGCTCTCGGCACTGCAGTACTCTGGTTCATGCCTGACTGGGTCCTAGCAGGAACAGCTCAACGTCCTTGACCTCGGCCAGCTCCAGAACCACTAGGAACACTGGCAACTGAAGCTTGCACCGTCTGAATAGGTGCTGAACCTCCTGATCTTCCCAACTTGGGACAATCATAATGGTAGTGCCCAACTTCGTTGCACTCATAACACCTCACCTGAGACAGAAGTGGTCTCGGGCGAGCACTCCAAGATGAAGTCCCTCCGGACTGAGTCCAAGATCTGCCTCGGTTGTTGTAAATATTGTTCCATCCACGTCCCTGACTCCCTGGTATGAACCGGCTCTGTCCGTACCCTGACCGGTTCGCTGGTGTCTGGAACCTCTTGTTTTGTCCCCCAGAACTCTGTGCAGCATGCCTCTTACGGATCTCCTGCTGCTCTCTCTCATTACCCAGCCAGATAATCTCGGCTCTCAGGGCATCTGTCAGCATATCCTGGTAAGTCTCGTAGACCTTGCACCCCATAACTGTCTGGATGCCAGATCGAAGACCATCCCAGAAACGTTTGCATCTAGCCTCCGGAGTAGCTACAAACTCACTGGCATAAATGGATAAGCGGTTGAACTTAACCTCATAGTCATTGACCGACTGATCCGGTCCCTGTTGCAGTCCCAGAAACTCCCGTCTCAACTGGTCCTGGTATGCCTCGGAAACAAACTTCCTCCGGAACATCTCCATAAACTGGGTCCACGGCATAGTGATGGGTGTCGGCATGTCCCTAGTGGTAGACTCCCACCAATCAACAGCATCTCCTCGGAACATGGCGGCGGCATATCTGGCCCACATGTCGTCCCGACATGTCAACTTCAACATAACCCTGTTTGTCTGCCTGAGCCATCGATCAGCATCCTGTGGTGTAGTGACACCGGTGAAAATCTCGGACCCAAGCTTCTCCAGCTTCATGTACACTGGATTGTCAACTGGGCCCTGGTTCTCCTGCTCTCGAGCTTCCATAGCTGCGATACGAGCATCTCTGGCATCTTGCCTTCGCAGAATCTGAGTGACCACATTCAACATCTGCGTGGGATCTCCCATAGGAACATTCGGAAGTTGTTCTGGACCTCCCGCAACTTGCTGCGGTTGATCCACCGATACCTGATCATCATCTAAATGACCTTCATCTTGCTGATTCCCTCCAACCGGATCCATTCGTACCTATATGGGAATGTATATGAATGCATGTCATATCATGTCGTGACAAATTTTATGCACAAACAAACAATCATGCAACCACAGTTATGTCCCTAATGACCTACTGCCTGCTCTGCAACCAAACTGAAGAGCCCCGACCCGCATTCACCGTACAGGGTAAACACGTGCCAGAACTGTTCTAACTACAGTAGCAGACAGTTCATACCATGTGAAATACAATACAAGCAATCCCCAAATACAATATCCGTCACCCGATCTCGGGGACCATTATTCAAGTCAACACTCCAATCCAAACAACATCAAATATAATACAGCAGCTACAGCAATTTCACAATAGAAAGACAAGCAACGGAAGACTAAAATGCAGATGCAGCGGTGTATGGATCCGGGTCAGGTGGAGAAGTAAGCAGCAGCCAACGAACATCGTACCTGAACTACGATCAACCAAACCTACGGGATGAAACCCCGCAGGCGAGGGGTGAGTCCGAAGCGCTCACCGACGAAAAATAAACAAAGATATATTCAACCATAATACTTTTTGAAGTAAACACAACATACATATCATAAAGCTCATGCAATCACGACACAAGGAAACCACCATAACATTTATACCAAGACCAAAAGAATGCTTAATTATTTTTATTACCAATTTTATCCTCCGGGCCCCGTCACTGGACAAGCTAGGGTCGTACCTGGTTATTAACTAATTCTGGATGCCAGGCCCCATCACAATCCGAGATCAACATCCCCATATCACAAATCCGGGATCAACATCCCAATATCTCAAATCCGGGATCAACATCCCAATATCACAAATCCAGGATCAACATCCCAATATCACAAATCCGGGGTCAACACCCCAACCAACAAACCCTCTGGCAAGACACCACAGAACTAGTCTCTAACCATCTAGTCGTACCACTACTTTCCAAGTGACAATTACATCATCAACTCAAATTCCAATTCAATTCATTACTCTTTCATCAATTTCCCAATTTCTATTATCTCAGATTAATTTCACAGACTCAATCTCATGACACAAATTATTCGAAATTATCAGCTCAACATTATTTCCAGCATGTTATACACAAATCCATCACAATCCAACAACAGCATCAATAATTCCACAGCACTCAGGTAACAGTCAATAATTATTCTAGCCGATCAATCTAGCAACAAAATACATAAACAACAAGAATCACACACAGCATTACGGGCACATATCAGGGTTTATCTATCCTCACTTTAGCCGATATCAAGTTTGGAACTGTCCAACTGACTCCAAGTCCGGCTCCTCAGGTATCAGCTCGTTATCAACTCCTATATCAACAAATAATATGCACATATAAGTGGTATGCAATGTCATGCTACTACTGTATTTACGAAATTAAATACTGACTCGTCTCGGTTACTTCCCCGGGTTATCTCTATCGTTGTCCTATTTCACCATTTACTTCCCGGTGTCTAAATAATACTATTCTTATACCTATACTTACTTCCAGGTATTATTCCGGTACGCATCTACTTGATAATACCCTTTCCAATTTATTTCTACAAGTATGTACTTCCCAAAATATTTGTTGAAAATAATTATTATTTACCATCTACATATTCCAAAATAAATACTTCCTCATATGGTATACCATATATCTTCCAAAATTTTAATTACTATCACTGTTATTATTATTATTTCCATGATCTTCTCCTCAATTTATTTACTCTATTATCGTTTATCATATTTATATTTTCCTAGGACACTAATTATTCCCAGATTATATCTATTTTATTTCCAGATTATTACTTTCCAAAAATACATCCCTTTTATATATTTTTTTTCCAATTATTTCCTTTTTCCAGAATTTTTAAACCTATTTCAGAAATTTATCTTCTTTTTTTTTTTCCTGGGCTGGGCCTAAACAGTGCTGGCCCAACTCAATTACTAAGCCACACACACCCTAGCCCAGTTCTCAGCCCGCACCCATTTAGCCTAAGGCCCAACCTATACCTAAGCCCAAATACCCAAACTCCCCAAGCCCAACAACTTACAACATAGCCAACCCGCAACCCATACCCATTACCATACACCAACCCGACCCGTGGAGCAACCAAACGGGTTGCATCCTCCTCACCTTCACAGGCAGCACAGCGGCGGAGGACCAGAACGGGCGGGCGAGGCGGCTTAGGACGACGCAGGCGTCGCAGGGCGGTGGCGAAGCGAAGGCGCGACGAAGAGGTGGCGTGAGGGGGAGAGACGAGGAAGGCTCTCGTCGGCTGGTGGTGGCGGTTGACTCGGTCCCGTCGGCTGCTGGTTGTCGCGCTCGAAGTGGAGGCGGCGGCGGCTGGTTGCGACGGAGGCGTGGGAGGAAAGAGGAGAAGAGGAGGGTGGCGGTTGTGGCTCGGGCGTGTGGGGTGGAGGGAGGAGGAAGAAAGAAAAAGAAAGAAAGGAGAAGAGGGAAGGGAGGAAACGGTGGCGTTTCCTGGTGGTGTGTGGGGGTTGTTGTGTTTTTTTTTTCTTTTTTTTTTGAGTTGAATTTGTGAAGTAAGGATTTAGGCAGTGATGTTGCAGACTTGGAAATGCTGATGATGGTTGGTGTGTGTGTTGATGATGGTTAATAGGCAGAAGAGAAAAGCGAATTCACGGGTGTTACAGGAAGGGACAGTTTTTCACGAGCAAACAGGAGGAGGCGGCTGCATTATGTAGTCGTGTCCCGTCCGGTCCAGAAAATATTAATAATACCCCCTTGATTAATTCCTATAACTCGGGGTTAATCCTGACTTTTCTCGATATTCCTGGACCCGAAAACTTCCAACTTGGTCTGGAAAATTCGCAGAAAAATCCCGAGCGTGGGGCAGGGCTCAGTTTCGGATTCCAAAGCGTAAATTTCCGTTAATTAATTATTCAAGATTAATTTTAATAGTAATTAACTGTAAAAATAAATTTTACAGTGACGGTAAAAATATAAAAATTACCGGGGTTGTTACAAGCTTGGCCACGTAACAATAAGTCTCCCATAAGGGATGAAATACAAGAAGTGGATGCAAGGTAACGGTAGAAACGAAGGTTGGCTTGAAGGTTCACATTATTTCCGACAGTGAGTGGCCGGCAGTGGAGAAAGGGGATGTGGCACGATTATCAAGTCACACACTCTCTCTCTAGATCTAGGCAAGCTTTTACTTTTTTGTGTGTGTATTTCGGGTTTGGTAACTGGGGATGGGCACATACTATTACACAACTCACCGGGTTTGGCAACTAGGGATGGCCCACTATATGTTTTATGCAGTAAAGATAGGCAAAAAATAAGCCAACGATAATAAATTACTACTTTTACCATATTTATCCATAATTGTTGTAGGAAAAGATTTTCTAAAGCAGGTATTTAAATAAAGATGGACTATAACCTGAATGGACAATATACGACGTTCTCAACAATAATAATAATAATAAAAAAAACAGGATGGCTGAGTAGAGGAAGAGAGCTGAGATAAAAAAAAAAAAAAGAGTGGGTTTTTCTTTCTAAAGAGTTTGAGAGTTGGAATTCATTTGGAATGGGATTAGATTTTGGTGGATGGGTTTGAGTAGATTATGGTGCACTTACTTGGGTGGGTTGCTTGATAACGAATTAAATCTCTACACGTGTCCCAGAACTGACACGTCATCACAATATCCAGTTGATAGGAACAATGGGTTAAAAATTCGGTGGGTGCCAAACTTAAGGTGCAAAATCGAATTTTTGAAAATTGGTGGGCCAAAATCAAAATGGCTACCAAATTGGAGGCGGAAATGCCCTATTAAGCCTAATAAAAACAAAAAAAACCTATCCAAATCCTCCAACCTCCCGCCGCGACCGGCTACGCAGAAAAAGAAATACCATTAGACCAATATTTTTCAAAGTTTTTCTTAATGTATTTTCCTAGAATCACTAGAATCGTACTATACATATTTTTTCAAGTCTCCCATAATGTATTTTCCTAAAACCAAAGTCCTAGCGAGGAAAAGAATTACATACAGGAACTTGTGGCTTATTTAATCAAATTCAAAAGTCAAGTATAAAACTAAAAGTACACATTTTTTTTTTCTGAGAAACTGTTGCTAATTTCATGACGAACTTCTTGAAATGAAAAGGGCAAAATGATACATAGAACTCATCCACTTCTTTCCCTTTTTTCTCACCCCTTTCGTGTTAAATCTTTGTTTGCAGATTTCAGTTATTTTTGAGTGACTTATTTCTATTTTTTGTGGTGTTCCTCACAAGCATTCATAGAAAATACAAACAATCATAATTTTGAAGGTGTCAAAATTTTTCTCTCTCCATTGCAAGTCTTGCAGATTCTCTCCTCTCTAGTCATAATTGTTTTGGTCAGAGATAATCTAAAATTTGTGGAGCCTCAATTTGCAATGTATTCGTCTAAATTTGTGTTTTTTTTCCTGAAAAAATGGGTGGTATATTAAATGATGGTAAGTACCATATCAAAGTTCATACGTACCCAAACACAAATACAAATACAAACCATAGGAGAACAAATTAAAATGGTCCAGAAAGTTAATAAATGACATAAAAATAAAGACAAGGGTTAAGCACCTTTTTATATCTCGAGTTTTTCTTTTGTCCCGATCGTATACCCCGGAGTTTTTGTGTTCCTTTTCTGTACCTTGAGTTTAAATTTTTGTCCATTTTGTATACATCGGCAGCTCGAACGATGACTTGGCCATCTACCCGGGTCCACTTGACACGTGGCATAATGTTATTGGTGCCATGTGAAAATTTTGTGGGACTTACAAACTAGAATATTTGAGAAATAAGGTGGGACCCATAATAATATACATATATTGCCAATAGAATTGCGACACGTGTCAAGTGGACCCCAGTAAATGGTAATGTCTTCGCTTGGGCTGCCCGAGGTACATGAAAGGGACAAAAATTAAAACTCGGGATACATAAAAGGGACAGAGAAACTCCGGGGTATACGATCGGGACAAAAGGAAAACTCGAGGAATGCAAAAGGTGTTTAAAACAACATGGCAAGCATCACAAGCCTCAGAGGAGAGCATAGACGGTGACATCTTTTCTGGCGCGGAGAGCGTGCGGCCTGGCCAAAGACTATAAACGATTGACTGGTGCCAACATCGCCTCCAAGGTGGTGCAAGAGCACCTACTCGTGCCAATAAGAGGGGCACTTCTAGCACATTTACAATAGGGTAAGACACCTGTAGTCTGCAAAACACAAGGTTTTATCCTTGACAAAAGAAACAACCCCGAGGGTGGATATTTCCTGCCAGCTACATCACTAGAGATATTAGTTCCAAAACAAGGTAGGGATTCCGAGAAGCAACAAGCATTCTTCGCAGCAAAAGCTAGGAGGGAAGGCATGAAAGCCTAAAAAACACCGTAAGGCAACAAAATGGCGGTGCTACCTACCGTATAGGGAACCAGCAAAGTATCACCAGTCCCTACACTCATTTCTTCTGGACGTCAGTGCCTATGTTAGGCATGGCGAGGTCGATATAACCACCATCTCGGAAAGTAAAAACATCATCATTTCCTACTTGTTGCGCGTTGTGCAGAGCCCATTGTTCCACCTCCTCACGCTGCACCAGCTCCACTGTCGAAGGGTCTGAATGGCTTGTGTTGCACGAACCAGCCGCTTCCAGATTGACTTTTTGGCAGGAGAGGTTGTATCGATGTTCGCAGTAAGTTCAACAACGGATTCGACCCAGCCCTTGTGTAGTGTCTCCACAACTTCGTTGCCTTCTAGAGTACCTAAAATACCCCCTGCCTTTCTCTTTTTACACCTATTTTCATTAGAAATAGATGGATCAGAACTATTAGATAGAACAAAACCAGGTAAAACAACACCAGATAATACATCACCATCAGTGGAATGGCCAAGGGGAGCTCCATCAACATCATGCGTGATCACACCAGGGTCCACCTCTTGTTGTCACCTAGAGCCTCCAGTTGCCTCCATGGCATTAGCAACCCCTGTTGAAATTCTTCTCACTGCAAATCTACTTATCCTCTCGCTTGCCCCGTAGCCAAGGGCCAAAGTTGTAAATGCTTTCCTGCTCATCAGCACTGATTTGGCGAGGGGGCCTATTGCACCTTCTTGTCGGATGAGTGATCTTTCAACAGTTGTAACAAAATTCCCCTAGCCTTTCATGCCGGATTTTTACCCAATGTTTGTTATCCAACATATCAAACACATAGATACCCGGCTTGAGGGGCCTATCGGGATTAAATTCAATCCTCACCTGAAAAAAACCATTCTACCCATTATATTTTCAAGCCTATCATCAATCTCAGCAGTAGCAGCAAATACATAGCACATTTTCAGTCAGTCTAAAAAGTCCAAAGGTTATATTGTGTAGTTGAATCCAGAAAAAAGACATTATTAACAGGATTTGGCTCAAAGACATATGAGGGAACAACGTCTAACGTTTAAGTGACAGTAAGACATTAACCAAGGAGTGCCAACAAGTATCTTATCATAATCCGCTTCAAATTCAAACCCAAACAGGAATAAAATATCTCTTTTCTCCGTAACAAAGAATCTACCCTTAATGTCCCAGACTTTTTTCATATTATTCTGGCCAAACAACACCGTGGCTGGCCCTACTCTGTTGAGTTCGTGAAAAAAGTTGGCAGGGGGATTAAAAATGAGATCAGACACTCACGAGGAGATAACTAGACAGACTTGTGTACATTCAATTAGAATGTGAAGTATTGAGAGCAAGATTATACTGAAAAGAGGAAAGAGGAAAAGGGTAAGTGAAGAGTTAAGAGGAGGTGGGGAATTAGGGTTTGCTCAGCGAATGAATTTGTGTTTCTTTGGTATTGTTACGAATCTCAGTTCCCATCCTCATGTTGTGATCAATTATAGAGTTTCTTTCTATCTTTTTTATAACGGGGGGCGCATCTCACCACGTCTCAAGTTAGCAGGTTGGGAACCTTTTTGAGCTCCCAAATCCCCCAATTCGCTTGGGAAGGAGAAGTGATGTCAGGGATATCTCCTTTAATAGCTTCCCACTAGCTTAATATGGATCCCACGCACAAACCCGTCATGTAGAGGAAGAGGAAGTTTGCGAAGGAGAGAAATGACGTGGTGCAAATGGAAGCTACCAAACTCTTGGAAGCGGGATACATACGGGAAGTACATTACCCCCAATGGCTGTCAAATGTGGTACTCGTTAAGAAGCCCAACGGGAAATGACGTATGTGTGTCGATTTTACGGATGTAAATAAGGCAAGCCCAAAAGATTGTTACCCTTTGCCCCGCATAGACCAGCTGGTGGATGCAGTATCTGGGTACGATCCAGATTCCGATGGATCCAAACGATGAGGAGAAAACATCCTTCATCATGGATCGTGCCACATATTGCTATAAAATGATGCCCTTTGGGCTCAAGAACGCCGGAGCAACTTACCAAAGGGCGATCAATCGAATATTCGTTGGCCAAATTGGGAGAAATGTTGAAGCGTACGTAGATGATATGCTTGTCAAAAGCCACACGTTTGAACAACACCTAAGTGACCTCGACGAGGTCTTCCAGGTACTGGCCGAATGCGGGATAAAGCTCAATCCTTCGAAATGTTCTTTCGGAATGCGGGAAGCTAAATTACTAGGGTACTTGGTCAGCAAAGAGGGGATACAAGCAAATCCAGAGAAAATCAAAGCCATCCTCGAAATGCCTCATCCGAAGAATACCAAAGAAGTACAGGTGCTGGTGGGGAGGATAGTAGCCTTAAAACGGTTCATCTCTAAGTCAGCTGAAAAATGCCTCTCATTCTTCAAGGTCCTGCCCAAGGTACCCACCTTTGAGTGGACCAAAGAATACGAGAAGGCTTTTAACCAGCTAAAGGAGTACTTCGCCTCGCCACCCCTCTTGATGAGTCCGGTGGAGGGAGAGAAGTTATGCCTATACCTCGGAGTGTCAGATCACACGGTCAGCTCTGTCTTGACCAGGGAAAAAGACGAAAGACAATTCCCGATCTACTATGTCAGCCATGTACTCCAAAGAGCTGAGACGCGGTACCTTCAGATTGAGAAGGCGGCTTATGCCCTAGTCATCTCTGCGAGAAAGAAGAAACCATACTTTCAAGTACACCATGTGGAGGTCATGACCGACATGCCTCTCCGACAAACGCTACACAAACCCCGAGACAGCAGGAAGGATGGTCAGTTTGAGCATTGAATTAAGCAAATTCGGCATCACATATAAGCCGTGCACGGCCATAAAGGCCCAAGTTTTAGCTGATTTTATGGCAGAATGCCAGTTCTCCGAAGATGACCCCAATGAAGACCCTGAAATATGGACCTTGTCCGTCGACGGCGCCTCAAACGCCACCGGAGCCGGTGCCGGGATCCTCCTAGAAAGCCCCTCGGGAAGCTGCGTTAGCTACGCACTGCACCTCAACTTCCCAGCAACTAATAATCAGGCCAAATATGAAGCCCTAATAGCGGGGCTTCAGATGGCAAAATAAGTGGGAGCCTCCAACCTGTTGGTACGCTCTAATTCACAACTTGTGGTCTACTAAAGCAACAGGGTCTATGAGGCGAAAGACTCAAAAATGGAAAGGTACCAGGTGGAGGTTATCACAAAAGTGACCTTGAAAGGGGGCAGAGTATCCATTATTCACGTACCCCGGCACGAAAACACTATCGCCAATTTTCTTTCCAAACTCGCGTCATTGGAGGAACTTGACTTACCACCTGAAGTACTGATAGAACAATTAGATCATCCCAGCATAGATCACCCAGCCGAAATACTCCCTGTATCCATCGCCAAATCATGGATGGACCCAATCAGAAATTATCTAGAAAAGGGTGAGCTTTCCGAAGATAGGATGCAAGCCGAGAAACTCATTAAAGCAATGGCAGCATACGCCTGGGATAGACAACATCTATACAAAAGGAGTTTTTCAAAACCCTCCCTGCTATGCCTAACCAGGGAGGAAGGTTCCCTGTTACTTAGGGAGGCACATCAAGGCACCTGCCGGATGCACATGGGGACTAGAGCTCTCACCCAGCACCTGCTCAGGAAAGGGTACTATTGGCCCAATATAAGGGAAGACTCGGAAAAATTAGTCAAAACCTGTACCCAGTGCCAATACCACGGAAATATTCCGCGAAAGTCTCCTACGACGATCACCGAGATACACTCCCCGTCCCTTTCGCACAATGGGGGATGGATGTCATTGGTCCCTTCCCCAAGGTAAAAGGCAAAAGAAAGTTCATCCTGGCAGCAGTGGACTATTTCACGAAATGGGCAGAGGCGGAGGCCATGGCAAGTGTAACCTCCCAACAGGTCATAGCATTTGTTAAGAGGAACATTTTCTCCCGATTTGGGGTTCCTCTTACGTTCATTTCTGATAATGGCACTCAATTTGACAGTCATAAATTCCAAGCTTTTTGCTAAGAGCATGGAATAAGCTAAAAGTTCAGCTCAATGAGTCACCCCCAAACCAACGGACAGACGGAGGTTACCAATAGGATCCTGCTGGCAGGAATCAAGAAAAAAATCAAAGGAATCAGGGCTTCTGGGCCTACCGAGTCACCGAAAAAAATACCACCGGGGAATCTCCTTTTCGACTAGTGTATGGCACGGACGCTGTCACCCCGATAGAAAGAATGGTCCATTCACCTCGAGTGCACTACTACCAAGAGGACATCAATAATGAAGGACTCCAAGCTGACCTGGACTTGATCAAAGAAACACGCAAGGTCGCTTCCCTCCGAGCATCTCTCTATAAACTCAACGCAGCAAGGTTCCACGATGCACGAGTAAAAGAGCGAGCCTTCAAGGTAGGCGATTATGTCTTGCGCAAAGTGGAAGCCACTGGACAAGCTTCCCGAAAGGGGAAGCTGGACCCAAAATGGGATGGTCCTTACCAAATAGCCCTAGTCATCAGAAAGGGATCCTACCACTTGGTAGGGAAGTCTGGTAAACTGCTACCTCACTCCTGGAATGGTGAAAACCTGAAGTTATTCTACATGCCGAAAGAACCCCACACGCACACCCCTATCCATCCTTAGCCTAAATCATTTGGGGACCTATTTAGAACAATCTTTTGTAATGAAGGATAACTAAATCCTCTGTAACCTTCAGATTTGAGGGTAAATGTAACCCCAGAATCATTTTGAATTATCCTTTTGTAAGTCGTCAGGCCAAAAAGCCTCATTTTGTGAGAAGAGATCTATGGAAAAAGTTAGTTTATTTCCCATCTCTATAAGCATTCAATACTTAGCCTAAGATGCTCATTGTTTCACAAGGCCTCTTGGGTAAGCCATCTCAAGGGTACACACAATACTTAGCCTAAGATGCTCATTATTTCACAAGGCATCTTGGGTAAGCCACCTCAAGGATGCACACAATACTTAGCCTAAGATGCTCATTGTTTCACAAAGCATCTTGGGTAAGCCACCTCAAGGGTGCTCACAATACTTAGCCTAAGATGCTCATTGTTTCACAAGGCATCTTAGGTAAGCTCCTCTAGGGTGCATATAACATTTACCCTAAAAATATTTATTTTTTACATGGCCTCTTATATAAACCCTCTAGGGGCGCCTCGAATGTGCAGAAC
The DNA here is from genome assembly GCA_028386065.3 of Turnera subulata. Taxonomy (NCBI): domain Eukaryota; kingdom Viridiplantae; phylum Streptophyta; class Magnoliopsida; order Malpighiales; family Passifloraceae; genus Turnera; species Turnera subulata. The sequence continues at coordinate 513,464 of JAKUCV010002918.1, forward strand.
AAATTACCCATTGTTCCACAAAGCATTACGAGTAAGCTCCTAAAAAACACGTGAAGCATGGGAAGCTCGTCGTTTCGCCAAGCGTCCTGGACAAACTCAACGTGGGAGGCAATAAAAACCTGCGACCATTGCCCAACAAGGCACCCTAAAGTACTTGGGGAAAACATCTGCCGATACAAAAAAGCAACGCGGGAGGGCTATCACGTAGGGATGCTCAAAATCTCAACTAACAATGCCCTAAAAGGGGAAGCACAAAACGCAAAAGCAGTCATTCCAGAAACACGCTAATAGCAAAAAAAGAGAGAAAAACCTATAAAGCTAGCCAAAACAGCATGTGGATGAAACCAATCCAAATACATAAGCGTCCATTACACCCAGACAAGGGTCCTGAAAATATACCAAAGGGTTCAGAGTCTAAAGACAAAAGGGGGCTCTTCGCAACCAATAACAGTATGATAACAGGACCATAGTTCACAAAGCTTAATAAAAACAAAGCAAAATAAATAAGGGGTTGAAAGCTCAGAGAGGCAAAACAGGAGCTTTTCCAACCTAGCTACAAAGTTAAACAAAGGCTAATGAGGAGTGATCTGCCCCTCCTTCAAGCTGGGGTCCTCCACAGAAGCAAAGACTCCAGAGGGAGGAACCAACTGTGACCTCTCAATGGCTGAAGATGGAGCTCCAGTATCAATAGGAGGCTGGAACAGATCGTCCATCAAGCCCGCAAAGCAAGCACCCTCCTCCTCGTCCACAGGGAAATCCGCAGTAATAAATGAGACGTCCGTCTCAGGAAAGCGAGTTAAAATTTTGGCACGGTGCTTGACAGCAACCTCTCCAAACACTCAAAAGTATGATCAATCGACGCATCAATCTGGGTCTTGAGGTCGGAAACCTCCCACTCCAATAGAGATATCCTCCCTTTGGCTTGCTCAAGCTCCTACTTCAGGGCCTTTAGGTCACCTCCCTTGCGGAGTTCCCGGCACAGGTCATAGTAATTATCGTAAAGCCCCTAAAGAGCCCCCTCTCCCTCTTCTCGTCGGCCAGCCGCTTCTCCAGATCCTCCCGCTCTCGAGACAGAAGGGAAACCTTATCATACCACATGCGAAAACGAAAGAAAGTCTGGGCAACACCAGCACGATGAGTAACCACTCAACAAATAAAAGAGAAGACAAATATAATATGGATTAAAGCGTTTTTTGGTCCCTGTGTAAGGCCTCAAAGTTGGAATTCATCCTCGTGTAGGATTTCGGCCTTTTGTCATCCCTCTATTCACCCGTTTTGGTCTATTTCGATCTTCCGGCTGAAATCCGGCGAAAATTGCTGACGTGGCAAACTTTTCCGACGCCACATCATCCTAGTGGGACCCACATATCAAGGTTAACACAAAACCGAACCAGCTACACCCGACCCGTTTCTTCCACCCAATCGACCCAGAACCCAAATTACAATTTATTATGTAATTTGTTTTTAATTATAAAATGTATTTTCACGATAATTTGAATAATAAACACACATAAACCTAAAATATGAAAACATAATGCAAATTATTTTTATTGATGGTATGCGTTATTATTAATCTAAATTTAATTAATTTTTATTAATCTCAACCACCACTCACAAACACCAAAATCACTGCCGTAATACAAACACCAAGCAGTCCACTCCGGCCAGCTTGTCAGTGAGAAGTTGGTTGTAGCGGCAGCCGTTTTGGTGGTGGTTGTCCAATGGGTTTTTGGAGGTACCCACGGATTTAGGTTTTGGACGATCTTGTATCTGTGGTGGTTCTGTGATCTACGGTTACCTCCAAAGAACAACCTGCTCTCGCCGCCAACAACACAACCACGTCCAAACACCAACTCTGCAACCAAATCCAAATTCGCCAGCTAACAGACATCATCATATCCTAACTCACCAAGCCACGACCAATCCAACATCACAGGACATTATCAGCAACCCGAACTATGTCGGGTTCAAGTTCCGCCACAACACATCAACAAAACCCCAAGAATTCAAAAAGAGAAATATTATAATCTATCGATCCTCAAACAACCGGTGACACAAACTTGAACAAGCCTCAATTGGTTTGGGTTTGTTCTTAAGACTATAAAATTAGCATTTAGTGAGTGGTAATTGTTGACGGCGATGGCCACTTTGATTAGGAGACAAGAATTGAGAGGAGGGATTGTAGGATTGATGATGGTGTTTCCGGACTGTGGCCGAAGCGAGAAGATCGTGTTGGTCTCCTGCTCGCTGTGGCCTTCCTCACCCGGCTATGTGTAGCGAATTCTAGGTGAGGCGACGGTGGTCTTTTTTGCGTGTTGTGCAGCGCGTCAGTGGTGAAGCAAGAGGCGACAGCTACTGTCGGCAATGGGCCATGCGGAGCGTTGGATCCGACGGCAAGAGGCAGTGGTTTTGTAGCCTAACACCGATTGGTTTTGAGGTGGCGAGATCGGGCGAGCAGCAGCCGATTAGAGGAAAGGTAGGCGGCGAGAAAAAATGAGAGGGATTTGAAAGGAAAAGAGAAAGAATGGAAAGAGTGGGTGACGATTTTCGGGAGAAGGAGAAGAAAGAGGAGAAAGGGAGAAAATGGGGGTTCACGGGTGGGGCTGGTTCGGGTCAGCTTCGGCTGGGGTTGGTTCGGGTCAGGGTCAATCCTGATATGTGGGATCCACGAAGCTGATGTGGCACCAGAAAATGTGCCACATCAGCGATTTCCAACAGGTTCTCGCCGGAGAGACCAAAACTGTCCAAACGGGCTAAACACAGGGATGAAAAATGGCCAAAAACCTACACGAGGATGATTTCCAACTTTGAGGCCTTACACAGGGACCAAAAAACGCTTTAATCTAATATAATATGGAAAAGGGACCTCACCTTCAAGGTTCCCAAGGTCAGCTCCACAAGGATCTTCTTCAGGTCATCCTCACAGCACTTGTCCACTGCAGAGGAACCTTCGACAAATTTGTCCACTAGGCCAGAGAAGGCGTTATATCCGCTCCGTACATCATAAGGATCCAGCAGAACATCACTGAGTGTAGAGAAGTCCAGATCCCTCGCCTCAGAAGAGGAAAGAGGTTTGGGACCTTTAGGATCACTCCGAGCCGAGGTAGGGGAAGCAGAATCCTTCCCATTCTTAAGAGTGGAGCGCCTGAGGGTGGCCTCCAGAAACTTCCTTTGGTCAGCGACAAATCCGCGGGGGCCTCTAGGAGCCACCCGAGAAGCCTTGTGAGCAGGTTCCGCCGAGGGAAGGGAAGCCCTTCTCTTGGCCTTCGCCCTCAGCGACGCAAGAACGGCCGAACGACCGCGCTAATTTCCCTGGGAACGACCTCCAGCCATCACTGCTCGATCGGGTTCTTCGCTGGGCACGGGATCTGCAAACAACACAACAATGGGGTCAAAGGGGAACTAGCGAAAGGAGAATTACGAACCAATTCAGAAACAAAATAGAAAATCCACCTTTCAACACTTTCATAACCCCCGAGACAACGAAATAAGGTCATAAGTGTTGGTATCCTCGTTTAAGATATTAAAAAATTCCTCTTCCTCGGGAGAAAGCACGGGGACCTCGCCGAGGGAAGCTTCATGGTATACTACCTCATTCCTATTCTGAAGCAAAGCCTTGACGGACCCAAGGTGCAAACCCACTCGTAATAGGTCTCCCTTGAAATCGTCGTGGGTCCTCTGGACACCACCGAATCGCTTACAAGGAGCTTTGTTCCTTCGGACAACATAGTAAAAGGTTCCCTTGTTTGATTTCACTTGGAAAAGCTTCTTAAACACGTTTACAGAAGCAGGAACCCCTTTAAAACCACAGAAGTATTCAAATGCCAGCAAGTGTAGCCAAACATTGGGGAGAAGTTGAATGGGGGCTAGGTCTAAACTCCTAATCACCCCTAATTTGAAATCACTTAAACGAAGCATCAACCCCTGCTCAAAGACTCTCTTAAAAAGCAAAAACTCGTTTGTAGGTTGTGAATCCTCGTACGAGGCTCCCTCTTCCACAGACACAACATAATAATTCTCAGCCTCGGTGGAGGACACATAAGAGGAAGCAGTCATGGTTCCTACAAGGGAGAAGAATCGAACGAAGAAGATAAGGGAAGAAAGAATTATACAGATGAGAGAAGGCACCAGAAGAGTAAATGCTGTGTGGAAAATCCAAGGGGATTGGGGGTTAATAAAGAAGAGGATTGGAAGGGACACCATCCCTGCAGCCCTGTTGAGGCGACAAGAAACGAAAAGACGCCAACAGTAGCCGGCGCCTCGAACGTAGAAGATAACCACCCAAACCGCGACACGCGTGAGAAAGGTGGCGAGGCCATGCCTTAAACGCATTGCAAGTGGGCTTTCAGCTGTTGGGGGTCAAAATAGAGAGATTGTAAAATCAAAAGTCATGATGGCACCTAAAAATCGAGTACAAATGAAAATACCAGGGCCTGGCCCCGATAAATCATTTGGGGGGCTATCTGATGTGAAAAAGAATTACGGCCCAGAGGCCCCGAAAGCCCAAAGATTAAAATAAGGTCTAATAGCCCAAAAACATCCCCCTCACACTCAAACCTTTAGGAACCGACGAAGGCGGGAAAAGGGAACGGTGCCTTTGCTAAAAGACCGGGATTTCTACAAAAAAAGGAGGAGCTTAGGAAGCACCGGTCATCATGGAGGAGTAGACTAAAGTATGCCTCACAAGAGGCGGTTTAGAGAGTATAAATAGAGGAAAGGTTTTGTACTCGGGCCATGGCAAATTGTATCCCACACCAATTTCCTATTTTCCATATCATCTCTTATTTCATGTGTAATTCTATAAAATGTTTACAAGTTTGATGATATGAGTCTACTGACTAATTAAAAAAAAAAAAGGTCCTGTTTACATGTGTTTTGGTTTTTTTTTTTTTTTTTCCTTTTGATGAAGCAGCATGCTTTGAATTTGAGCAACTGCGTCTGCACCACGTTTCTAGTAAAAACAAAACTTACAGGAACCACCGGGTCACGACGTGTCGCCACCGGAACCCGTCCAACGATCCAGGACCCGAACCGGCGTCCACGCCCAAATAAATCAAATCCATAAAACTCTTTTAAACATTTAAACTCCACCTCACCCTTCACCTCTATATAAACGCTAAAAAAACCACCCCCACCCCACAAAATCCCTCCAAAAAAGAAAAGTGCGAATTTTTCCCCAAAAAAATCCATTCCCCTCACAGATTCCCCACAAAGAAGCACACAATCCCAATCTTCTTCTTCTTCTTCTCCTCAAAGCTTCTTCGTCTTCTTCGCTGCGTTTCGTCCAAAAAAGATGAGGCTCATAAAACTCGCCACGTGTAACTTGAACCAGTGGGCGATGGACTTCGACACTAACTTGACCAACATCAAGCACTCCATCGCCGCCGCCAAGCGAACCGGCGCCGCCATCCGCCTCGGCCCTGAGCTCGAAATCACCGGCTACGGCTGCGAAGACCATTTCCTCGAGCTCGACACTGTCACCCACGCGTAAGCAAAAGAACGCACACTCTACTTCTTCATCATCATCACCACCATCGCTCCTTTAAATTTACATTATCGGGGTTTTAACTTTATTAGGGATTTTATGTGTGGAAACCTAATATTATCCGCAGATGGGATTGCTTGAAAGATATTTTGGCCGGCGACTGGACGGATGGGATCCTGTGCAGCATAGGCATGCCTGTGCTCAAAGGATCGGAGAGGTATAACTGCCAGCTTCTCTGCCTTAACCGAAAGATTCTAATGATTCGCCCCAAACTGTGGCTCGCGAACGACGGCAACTACAGGGAGCTCCGCTGGTTCACGGCGTGGAAGCACAAAGACGGACTCGAAGACTTCCTCCTCCCTCCCGATGTTTCCGAGGCCATTTCCCAGAACTCCGTGCCGTTTGGTTACGGATATCTTCAGTTCCTGGACACGTAAGAGCAAAAAAGCTGGAATCTTTGTATGTGGGTTTTTTTTGGTGTGGGTGTGTGGTTAATTTTCGTTTTGTTACTACTTGTTTAGTGCTGTTGCGGCTGAAGTCTGTGAGGAGCTTTTTACTGCTAATCCTCCTCATGCTGAGCTGGCGCTCAACGGGGTTGAAGTGTTTATGAATGCCAGCGGAAGTCATCATCAACTGAGGAAGCTTGATCTTAGGATTCGTGCTTTCATAGCTGCTACTCACACTCGTGGTGGGGTTTACATGTATAGTAATCACCAAGGGTGCGATGGTGGCCGCCTTTATTATGGTACAATGAAATGCTGATGGTTGCTTTTGAGGCGGATAATGCTATGCAAAATTGGTGCTTTAGTGTTTACTTAAAAGGATTTGTTTTTTCTTCTTTTGGTTGTTGGCTGCTATAGATGGTTGCTCTTGCATTGTTGTCAATGGTGAACTAGTAGCTCAAGGCTCTCAATTTTCCTTAAAGGATGTCGAGGTGGTTGTCGCCCAAGTGGATCTAGATGCGGTAGGTTTTACTTTCGATGGGCCAAACCTGTTTCAGTGCGTATCATATTCTTGATGCAATTTGTCGCATTCTGCTCTGAAGCATTTGGATCTAACATAGCCAGCGTGATGCTTGATGGCAGGTTTCTAGTATGAGAGGTTCTATTAGTAGTTTCCAAGAGCAAGCAAGTCACCAAGCCAGGGTGCCCTCTGTAATGGCACCATACAAGCTCTGTCAGCCTTTTAACAGTCAAATGTCTCTTTCCAGCCCCCTTGAGGTTTGCTCTTACTCCAATGCCCTTTTTTATATCAAGATTACTTGCTTAATCTGTACAAAGTTTTGTCAGGATATTCTTTTCCTCCTATTTTTTCTTTGTTAGGAAGACACCTTTTGGAAATGTTTAATTTCACGAAATCTTTCTCATACAGTTTAACTTTTAGAAACATTGTAAAGTTTCTTTTAATATATATTTTGCCTAATTTACCTGTGCCTGTGCTTTCTATAAACTTTGGAGTTTAATAGCACCCTTTCTAATAGAAACTTGGGAATTTCCTAATATTTATGTATCTAAAATTTCTAGGAGAAAATTTGTTTGGGATAGTCTTCCAGCCTGGGCATTCTTTATATTCACTTGCATGATCTTCCAGTCTATTCGTAGGTCAGATTGAATCACTCGTCAGGATATGAGAATCATGATTAAGATTTGATTGGGGCAGTATGGTGATTCACCTTGCATGATCTTTTAGACTTCTGGATCTGGCTATCATGATTAAGATCTGATGTTTCCCTTCAAGCTATACCATTATCTGTTTATGAGATTGGAATATGAGAATCATTTGACTCTGCAATATTTATGATTTTCAAGGATGTTTATCAAAATTGTGGTGGCGCCTCTAAGCCTACTATCTGCATCCACTAGTTAAGCATGATTGATGATTTATGCTTCATAGATCAAGTATCATACTCCTGAAGAAGAAATAGCTTTCGGTCCTGGTTGCTGGCTGTGGGACTATTTAAGAAGAAGTGGAGCTTCTGGGTTTTTGCTACCTCTCTCTGGTGGAGCGGATAGCTCCTCTGTGGCTGCCATAGTTGGGTGCATGTGCCAGCTTGTCATAAAAGGTTGGCTATCGATAAAAGATATATTTGTGCTCAGTTCACAACTTTTCTTTTGGATACTAGAAGAGTATCCCCGTCAACTTTTTTTCTGATACTCAGTTCATAACTTGATTGGGGCAGTATGGTCCATTACATTTGCAAAAGTGTCCATATTCCACAGTAGGGGTTGGAGATGGAGCATTAGAAAGAACCCATACTACTTTTTTTTACAAGTTTATAGGGATTGTGTGGTTAGATATAATTAACAAATATGTATCTACATATATTCCAAAGATGGCATTAACCCAGACTACTTGCTGTGGTTGCATATAAATCAAGGTGTCAATAACCTAGATAACCTGTTGGTTTCCTTGATGAAAACCTTATTCATGATCAATAGGAATGAGAATGTGAATGCAGATGTTAATCCTGTTGGGTAAGGTGAATGCATGCATGCTATTGACGTATATTGACAATGTCTAGTTCTTAACCTCTCTGGGAAAGATTTTAGGTGGATATTAATTAAAAACCAAGGATTTACTGGCTATGAGGTTGGTAGATGTAAGCCTAGAAGCATATTTTGGTAGGTGTATAATCTTCTGGTTTGTGTAAGCTTAAATTTGCAGAACAGCCAAGTGCGCCCGCCAAACTTCTGAACCTGAAATAATTGTCCTAAAATTTCATGGTTGTTTCTCATTGGTTGATTATCCATGTTCCTTGTAGAAATAGAAAATGGGGATGAACAAGTCAAAGCTGACGCAATTCGGATAGGACATTATCCCGATGGGCAGTTTCCTACAGACAGCAAAGAATTTGCAAAACGTGTGTTTTATACTGTGTATATGGGAACTGAAAACAGGTTGGTACATTTGGGTTCGAGAATTACAGTTCATATCTTGTTGCCATTTTGTTATACTAATGATCTTGTAGTGTCTACTGGTACAAAAAGTTTGTGTTTTATTTGCAAAAGCCATTAAACTTTCTTTAGTTTCTTGGAATTTGGCAATAGAAGTACCAATCTCTGCAGTTATTTTTGTGTTCCGTTCTTTATCTCCCAGCATTTGGGGCCTTAGACTTGATTTTGGACGTTGCATTTTCTTTTGCTTTCACATGTTGACTTGAAGGGTGTAAATTGCATCTACATCCCAGATGGGTTGCCAGTTTGGTTTCTCGTGTAGAATAATTCTTAAACATTTGAGATATTAAGACTGCTTCTGCTGACATGAATTCTTAGTTAGCTCTTGCTTTGTTATTAACATGTTTCATTTTTTTAGATTGTTTGCGATTAACTGCGGCGGTGTAACAGCATTCCTTATTTTGTAGCTCTGAAGCCACAAAAAAGCGGGCCAAGGTTCTAGCAGATGAGATTGGTGCATGGCATCTTGATGTTTGCATAGATGTCGTCATTTCTGCATTGCTATCCTTGTTTGAAACACTAACTGGCAAGCGTCCACGTTATAAGGTAAAATGATGATACCTAGTCAAAATTTGCCCGACCACCTATAGGTTTATGAGGGGGAAAAAAACTCACTCCCTGCTGTTTATGGTGACATAAAACAATATCAGAGTATCTGTATGGGTAATTCAGGTTCTTGATGGAACCTTTTGTGGATGAGAAGGGACTTCGAGGAACCATACCTGCAAAATTGATAGAGGCCATTATATTACTGGCAATCAGAAGTTATCTTTTTGCATCTGTTTGTATCTTTTATTTTGAGCAATAGGAATCTAACTGAATAGTCCGGTATCAATTTTGGTTTTTTTCCTGAGAATAATCAATTTTATCCTGATATTCTTTGGTTTTTCCTCGCCCAGGTAGATGGAGGTTCTAATATTGAGAACTTAGGTTTGCAGAACATTCAAGCTCGGATCAGAATGGTTCTGGCATTCATGTTGGCCTCACTCTTGCCTTGGGTTCACAACAAATCAGGGTTTTATCTTGTTTTGGGTAGCTCTAATGTTGATGAAGGGTTGCGTGGTTACCTAACAAAGGTATTAAGCTTCTTTTTCGTTTCTCAGAGATGAGATTTTGTAAGTGCTGCAACAGGGTTTTGGTTGTCAAGTAAATTGGTGTTCTTCATTAGAAAACTTGGTTTTTATTCACTTCTTCCTGGAGCAGCTTGTATTTTCTTTTCCTATTGGGTTCACTAAATCACAGACCATTTTTTGTGTCTTTACAAGTTATTTTAAACAACGTAATTCTGGGGATTCCTTGTTTCCTTTTTGAGACGGAGGTAGTAATTAGTAAATATGCCCCAACTAGGTATCATCTGTATGTAATTTTTGTCGCCTTTGCAGTATGATTGCAGTTCAGCGGATATAAATCCAATTGGAAGTATCAGCAAACAGGATATTCGGGCATTTCTGAAGTGGGCTGCTATCCATCTTGGCTACTCATCCTTGGCAGAAGTCGAAGCAGCTCCACCTACTGCTGAATTGGAGCCTATTAGATCCAACTACAACCAGGTGTGCTTCTAGGAACTTCGTTATTTCCCTTTTTATCAGCTCCCCCATGTATCTTGATTTATCCTGGATTGCTGGCATGAAACAGCTTGATGAAGTGGACATGGGAATGACATATGAAGAACTCTCAGTATACGGAAGGTTAAGAAAAATTTTCCGCTGTGGGCCAGTGTCAATGTTCAAGGTATGCTATTCATTCAGAGTTTGTCTTTCAAATGACTTGTTGCATTAGAAAAACTTTACCATTGCCTTCACAACTCTTGCAGAACCTATGCTACAAATGGGGCTCAAAATTATCTCCAGCAGAGGTAGCTGAAAAAGTTAAACATTTCTTCAAGTACTATTCCATTAATCGGCACAAAATGACTGTCTTAACACCGTCTTATCATGCCGAGGTTTGTAAATCCCACAGAGCAACTTCATGTCTTTAGTATTATCAATTTGTTTAAAGAAACTTATTCACCTGTGAAATTCATGCAGAGTTATTCACCAGAGGATAATAGGTTTGACCTTCGTCAGTTCCTCTACAATGTAAGATGGCCCTATCAGTTCCGTAAGATTGATGAGCTTGTTCAGGAGCTAAACGGTGACAAAGTTGGTTTTGTTGGGTCAAGTTCAAACGGCGGGATGGGGGTGGTAGCAGCACGTTCAGGCGATCCGAAATCTGGCCTCTAATTTGGAATTAAATTTTAGCTAATTTTGTGGGAATCATTCAGCTCACAATTGCTTCTTTCTTTTTTTCTTTCTTTCTTTTGCTTTTTTACTCACTTCTTGCAAGTCATGAAATATCTGTTCCAAGAAATGAATGGAATGGAATAAATCGGGATGAAGAGAACAATCTTTTACCTGGCTTCGGACCCCGCTAAGAAGCGTGGTTAGATACGATGTATATTATCTAGTTCATATATTATACGATAAATCTGTTTTGATTGCCTTATGTATTCCATGTAAAGGGTTCTTAACTTCCAAGTAATTTCCCCAATTAACTTTCTTATTTCATTGGAGTGAGGGTTGAAATCTTTACAGTGGGGAACGTTCTGCGGTTCTTGTCGCCTAGCCCCAGTCTACTACATTTGGATTGTCCTTTGTTCTTCTTCCATTCTTAATAAGAGCCTATTTTAAAACTTCGATACCAAGGAAGGAATGAAGCCAAAACCCATATTACGGAGAGAAAATCTGTAACTACACTATATAGTTGAAGACAGCAGTTGCATTTCACAGCTTTAAAGGGAAGAAGACTAGAGGGTGGTCTGGTCCAAACTCCAAACTAATAGTTCCACTTTCTTACATCGTTTTTCACAGCTTTAGGGGAAGACTAGAGGGTGGTCTGGTCCAAACTCCAAACTAATGGTTCCACTTTCTTTCATCGTTTTGATCCTCCTTTTCTATATTGGTTATATTTGATGCTTGTTATTTGTTAATATTTATATATACATCCTTCAAAGTTATCAATCTTTAAAGATTTCTGATACTGAGATTTTAGTCCATGACGGAGAATTATTCCTTTATTAAATTCATGTAGTTTAGAGTGAATTCATGAAAAAGATTATATATCTTTATTTCTAACTGCTAAATTAATTATGTAAGAGTACGACATTTTATGTTGAATATTTACTGCCATTTGTCGAGCATATACTAGAACGAATAAAAGAGAGAAATACGGTGGTGATCTAGGGTTACGGAGATAAATATGCCTTCCCATTTTCCCGCTTAAAACGTTTGATCACTCACGGTCTTGAGCAGGTTCAACGGGGCTCTTCGCACAAGCGCGCCCCAAACCGAAAGCGAGAGGCAGCGGAAATCAACCGGATAAACGCCGGAATCCTTCATTTTTACTTGAACCAGATTTGGGAAGAGGATTCATTCACGTTTAGACTTGGATCAAAAAAAAAATAAAAATTCACGTTTAGACTTAGATCCCCCTTAAATATGTCCTCTGGAAGCAACGGGAGAGAAACTACTAATCCACACCCCCAATTTTGTTCATCCACGCAATATTGTAGAATAATTCATCTAGCATATCGGTAAATTCGTAAAGAGATTCTAACATAAAAGGAAACAGAAATTAGTGAACATAGAAAGTAACTGTTCAATGTATTTAACCTCCAAAAAAACAAGTGAAGAAAGGGAGATTTAAAGTCCCTCACTTTACCATATGAAAAATTACAATATTCCTCATTCAACCTCGACTAAACCCTACATTCCTCGTTTCTTGCTCCTGTCATCCAGGAGCAGTCAATGGAACCGTAAAGCGAAGATTTTTCTTACAGTTCGTCATGGTCGTCATCGTCGGATGATTCTGCTCCACCTCCTGGGGCTCCACCAGATCTCTGATACACAGCGGTGATGATTGGGTTGCAAACAGCCTCAACCTCCTTCAGCTTCTCCTCGTAGTCCTCTTTCTCTGCGGTCTGGTTGTCGTCGAGCCACTCAAGGGCCTCCTTGGTTGCGGTCTCAATCTTCTCCTTCTCATCAGACTCAAGCTTGTCAGCAAGCTTGTCCTTGTCATTGATCTGGTTCTTCATGTTGTACACATAAGTCTCCAGGCTGTTCCTGGCATCGATCCTCTCCTTCACCTTCTTGTCCTCCTCGGCAAACTCCTCTGCCTCACGGACCATGCGGTCGATTTCCTCCTGGCTCAAACGACCCTTGTCATTAGTAATGGTGATCTTCTCGGATTTACCAGTCCCCTTGTCTTCGGCCTTCACATTCAGGATACCATTGGCATCAACTTCGAAAGTGACCTCAATTTGAGGGGTTCCCCTGTTCAACCAAAGAAAGACCAGATATTATTAGCTTCTGGCAGCAACATTATAGAGCAGATATCAACCACAATTAACTAAAGATACAAGTCACACCTTGGTGCTGGAGGAATGCCATTCAGATCAAATTTACCAAGAAGCCTACAGTCCTTTGTAAGACTCCTTTCACCTTCAAAGACCTGATATAAAATAACAAGCGACCAAATTCAGAATCAAAGCAACTAAATACAGAAATATTTTCAAAGCAAAAGGTAGCACCAAAGACCAAACAAAACACTTTACCTGAATAGAAACAGTAGTCTGCTGATCCTGGTAAGTGGTGAAAACTTGAGATTTCTTGGTTGGGATGACAGTGTTCCTAGGAATCAACTTGGTCATGACTCCACCAACAGTTTCAATACCAAGGGTGAGAGGGGCAACATCCAGGAGAAGGATATCTAAACCAGTTACAACATGGAGCCCATTGTCAGTCACAGTTTAGGGGAAAAAACAAAAGTTCACCAAGGAACCCAAAACGGAATTTTAGAGTACCTTTGGTTTCATCACCACCCTCTCCACTCAAGATGCCACCTTGTACAGCAGCACCATAAGCAACAGCCTCATCAGGGTTCACACCCTTGTTGGGTTCTTTTCCATCAAAGTATTCCTTGAGGAGCTGTTGAACCTTGGGAATTCTAGTACTACCTCCAACAAGAACAATCTCATCAATCTGGTTCTTCTGCAAGCCGGCATCATCCATAGCCTTCTTGACAGGTCCCATGGTCTTCCTGAACAAATCATTGTTCAATTCCTCAAAACGGGCTCTGGTAAGTGGTTCAGAGAAATCTTTGCCATCGAAGAGAGATTCAATTTCCACACGGACTTGGTGCTGGCTACTGAGAGCCCTCTTGGCACGCTCAGCTTCCCTCCTGAGCTTTCCAATAGCTCTGTTGTCCTTGCTGATATCCTTTCCGTGCTTCTTCTTGATCAATTTAATGAAGTATTCCATAATCCTTTGGTCAAAATCCTCACCTGCATAAAGAAAACATTAACATTAGCATATTCATCAAACATTACAGACTAGTCATAAATTATAAACATAGCAACAAAGCAGCAGCACAGCAGATTAAAATCGCTCACCTCCCAAATGAGTGTCTCCATTGGTGGAAAGAACCTCGAAAACACCATTGTCGATTGTCAAGATACTGACATCAAAAGTACCACCACCAAGATCAAAGACAAGAATGTTCTTCTCACCACCCTTCTTGTCCAGACCATAGGCGATGGCAGCGGCAGTTGGCTCATTGATAATCCTAGCCACATTAAGCCCAGCAATGACACCGGCATCCTTGGTGGCCTGCCTTTGGGCATCATTGAAGTAAGCTGCAAGCAAAATCACCACAAAAATTCAATAACCAAACCAAACAAGGAAAACCAATATCGCCCTCCCTCACCAGGTTACTCCAAACGAAATACTCAAAAAAAAAAAAAAATGTGCAATGACTGATCACTAACCAGGAACGGTGACCACAGCATCCTTGATTTTCTTCCCAAGGTAAGCTTCGGCGGTCTCCTTCATCTTAGTCAAAATCATGGCACTGATTTCCTCAGGACTGAAGACCTTAGTCTCCCCATCCTTGATCTTCACCTGAATATAAGGCTTACCGTCCTTGTTCACAATCTTATAAGGAACAAGCTTCATATCCCTCTGCACCTCCTTATCCTCGAACCTATCAGGAAAAAAAAAACACAAATTCCACTCAATAAAACCAAAACACACCAAACAAACTCAAAATCCAAACAAAATGGAACTATAATTCCTTACTTTCTTCCGATAAGTCTCTTGACATCGAAAATGGTGCGTTCGGGATTGGCGGCGGCCTGATTCTTGGCGGCTTCACCGATCAGCCTCTCGTTGTCAGTGAAAGCCACCCAGGATGGGGTGATACGGTTACCTTGGTCATTGGCTATGATCTCCACCTTACCCTCTTTGTACACACCAACACACGAGTATGTCGTTCCAAGATCTATACCGATAACGGTCCCTAGCTTTGTAGCTTCCTCTTTCGCGATCGAAATTGCAAACAAACATCCTACACAAAATAAACAAACACAAACATTTCGCCACGTCATCATCAACTGCGTCCCACTAACATAACGGATTCATCTCCTTACTCTACTTAAAAAAGTTCATTTCTATAAATTTGGCTGGAAATGAGACTAGAAACTAGTGAAGCATAATAAGCAACAACAAATCAGACGAAACACTTGAAATCTAACGTGGAAAAACTATCAACAGATCCGCTATAACCGACGTCGTTTCACACTATAAATGAAGAAATAAACTAAAAGACGAGGTAATCAATGGCACAGATCTACAACATTTACGAGCAGAGCAAAAGGGGAATGAGAACTCACCGAAGAGGAGGATAGCAGAAACAACCGCACCGCGTGCTCTCCACCGGCCAGCCATCTCGCGTGCGTTTAGTTTCTCACGTCTCTCTTCTTTCTCTTCTCTGATATCTGGAAAGAAGTTTGTGTTAACGAAAGAGCTTCTTTGTTCTCCTGTGTGTGTTTATGTGTTTAAAATGGGCTTTATAAGAGGAGGAGAGTAGTGCTACTCTTTTCTCTCTTTTGCTGATGTTGAATCGCGCGTGAGGATTGGGGTTTTATAGTTGGGATTTGATGAGGGACTCTCCCATGTTGGTGGTTTTGAAAGTCAGTCAGGCGAGAACATGTCATTAGAGATGACGTGGGCCAATGAGATCGCGGGAGATGATGCGCTCGTCCAATGAGATTGGACCGCGGGTTGGGAGGATCGTGGCCGTTTGTTATTGGAAGACTTGACGTGTCTTTGGGAGAGGAGGGAGTCCATTTTTTTTGTTTGGTTTTTTTCTTGGTTTTCTTTTCTTTGAAAGTTAAGCCATTGACTGCCGTGAAGGGTCCCGTTTGTTAACGGTTTTGATTAGTTGGGTTTTAATGCTTTGTAGCCCTAAAGGGATGGACTTAACAATAATATTGGGCTTCCTTGAGCAAACCCAAAAAAGAGGCCCACAGAAATCCCAAATCTGAAATGATTTTTCATCGCGTTCCCCACACAAAATTGTCAATTTTTGTCGGATATAGTCAATTGTGCAACTCTGTGCATTGTTACCCTCATGTATGCATTTCGCATAGAGTTTTGAGCTATGGATCCGAGTATAGGACAGGCACCTGTTGAGAGTCATCAAAATCTTGAGTCATTTGAGGGGGTGGCATTTCCTGCACCGGTGTTAGACCCTGCCCAGCTATAGGGAATCACATACTAGCTCGCCTCTAAGAGCGAATTAGTTGAATGAATCTCCGTTGCCGTGTCAAATCATCTTAGCAATCCATAATAAGAATTGGAGGATGGGGAAAGCTTGAACCCAATTTCTAGAGTGATGATGAATATAAGGAGAATTGAAATTCTTTTAGGTAGTTACCATTTGTTTGTATATTGATAAGACCATTAACTATTTTATCATTCACTACTTTTAACTTTGACCAAAGTAGTATACAGAAAAGTGTATGGCCTAGTGGCTCTGTAGGTCCAGTGAAACAGTATTCCGCGTTTACACAAAGGATGGTCTTGTGGCAACAATCTTCCTTCCTTCCTTCAGGATGGCGTTAGTCAGTTGGTGTATCGCCGTAAGTTTCATGAACTCATGCGGACTGAAAGCTACATGAAGAACTTAGGCCATTGCTTCACTTGTTTTCCTCAGTATGTAGAAAGCCTTAGCCAGAAAGTCATTCAGTTTGAATGCTACATAATGAACATAAGCCAGTGCCTCACTTGTTTTCCACGACATGCTTGTCTAAGAAGGCTTTAGCCAGATTACTGAAGCTTCTGCTCACTGTTTCTGCTGCAGCATACCTCTTTATAACATCTATCACTTCTGGCTTTAGAATCTCTTCCACGGTAGATGAGTCACAAAGATAATAAAGAGCCCCAAGAGCATAATTAACCTACATTAATAAATAAACAGAGTGAAAAAAAAAAAAAAGTAAAGATAGATACATGGCTTATGGTGTCCCCAAAGCAACAGCAATCACAAAGTACAAATTCAACCAAAACTTCTGAATACATAAAATGATTAAAACTGATGAACTAAATAAGTGATTGTTTAATCCTACACAGGATCATGAAAAAAATTGTGTAGGTTTTGGGTCAATATATGATGTGCCGCCTCCCAAGATGTATGAGCCATGAGGTAACCCAGCAAAAAATACAAAGATGCAAAAACTTCTAAACTCACAGTGTTTCTAACCGGGCTTGATAGACAATGAATAAGAAGGGGTATCCCACCGCATTGATTGACAATTGCAGCATTTGCAGGATCTGCAAACGAGGAAAAGGGAGTAGTCATTCAGGCAATCCTGAACTTCAGAAGAACCATAACAACCTAGGAAACTTCCAAGAGAAGTAAATAGAAACATGGAATTAGCATTTGCTGGATAACATGTTGACTCACCAACAGAGCAATTGCATATTCCTCCAGCCCCAAATTCCACAAGTTTCTCATTTGGTTCTGTAATGCAATCTAGGAAGAGTTCCAGGACATTGAGCTGTTTAAAAATCACAAACCTAAAATGATTAGATGAAGCAAATTATATCAAAGATGTCTTACCTAGTAGGCAAAGAAGCCCAAACTTTCATACCTGGCGTAATAATGTATAATTGTAAGGATCATAAGCGAAATTTGCCAAATTAGCAACGATCTTCTCTTTAGTTTCTGTGGCCATAAAAACAAGCAGGTAGAAAACATTTCAGAAGCTGACTGCAGTAGAGACTCACAGAATGAGAGCTATCGCAAACACAAGAAACCAGTTATAAGAAATGAAAATGCAAAATTAGATTATGGTAAGATAATCTCAAGAGCTGTACATGACCACGAGGCTACACCTTGCTTTAATAGTGAGGTAACGACGCTCCTATCACAGCTTAAATCAAATACAAGAAATTACATTGAACCCAGCAGAGAAAAGGAATGAACAGCAATGCTGCCAAAAAATCATAAAAGCGTTATATTATTAAAAGAGAAGATTTGCATCACAGCCAATTAGAGCACCATCCAACTAACAGTAGCATAAAAAAAGAAGCAGCAAAACATCAGTAGCAAAACAAGCCATGGAAAGCAAGGTATACCTTCATCACTTGCATTCTGAAATCGGCTTACCAATTCCTAGAGTGAGCAGAAAAAGAGAAGTTTGACTTAATAATCTGATTTTGAAAGAACAAGAAGAATAATCCATCATCCCTAGTACAGGGCTATACAGATTATACACAAAATATAGATAAAGGAGGAACCTGAAGGTATTGGACCCTCGGAGTTCCATATCTTCCAGTCCGTTCTTCCTGCCTCTCATCATTCGTGAACATCTTCCTTCCTTTACACAAGAAACCAAAAAGAACCAGTTAACCAACTCCAAATAAACCGCAAAATGCAGGTTCTTATGTTTATATATGCACAAAATAAAACCAAGAACAATCCAGCCAAAGGACAAAGTAACAAAAATGCATTTTTTTCTTCTTTCTTTCTTCGTTGTTTTTTGTACAATGTGAAAATAAAAAAGCAAACCATAGACATGAAAGAAAAGCTCTACAAATCAGAAAGCACGAAGATCACAGCAAACAAAATAAACAATGTCCACGGAAACAAATGCTTCAAAAACGTTTGCACGGCAACTGCCAAACCATCTTAATAACTAAGAATTTGGGCCATTATTACTTAACACTAATAAGTTCATGCAACAAAGAACTCAACTTTGCCACAAAGCAGAAATCAAAAACCAAAAAAAAAAAACAGCATAAATAAATTCGTCATGTCCAGTTAGAATTACCCCACAACCAGTTTAAAATATACGGGAAAAATAAGAGTATGAAGAAGGAAGAAACCTGAGGAGGTGGAGGAGAGGCTGTGAGGTAGACGATTGGTTTCAGTGCCGCCGCCGTGTGCGTTGGCCGGGCTCTGCGGTGACGATAGGTGATTCTCCGTTCACGTCAGCTCGGTTTTGTTGTCTTTATAATCAGTTGCGCTTGGGCTTAATTTCATGTGGGCTCAATGAATCTGTTAGCGACTACAAATCTTAATGAGGTGGGTGAATTAATTATTAGTTGAGAAAAAACTGTTGGTGTTAACGCTTTAACTTGGTAAGTCAAATATGTATATATGCATAAGTGTAGGAAATATCTCCAACTTCTGTTGAGGGTATATAGCTATATATATATATATATATATATATATATATATATCAATGCCATGATAACATAAAATTTAATGACCGAAATACTGTTAGAGTAACTTTAATTACTATCAAAATTCAACTAACAGTCCAGTTTAATCATATCTTTTTTCATCTCCCATTCATATATTACCTCTCCAAAAAAAGACAACCAGAAACTAACCCCAAAAATCCACACTACCAACAGAGAGTAAACAGGGCGAGAAAAAGAGAGAGAAAGTTCATCCACACTACCTTGACAATGTTCTAGAATGGCAGTGGTTGAGGAGCAGTAGTAGAAGCCAAGGAGGAGGGATTTTTGCAACTGAAGCAGAGAAACTGAAAGACACCAAAACATAAACAAAAAAGCATACAGAGAGAGAGAGACAGTAAGAGAAATGGGAAAGCGGATACTGGAACTCCAACTCCAGTAATCAGCACAGAGCAGATTTTGGAACCACTACCTATACAAGAACACAAAATTCTAATTCCCATTAAAGTTGGCAACTAATTAGCTACCTTGTATAATCAAAGAGAGGCATTAATTAGCTGGCTAACATTACAATATGCAGGGGCAAAACAAGAGCAGTTTGTTTCACTGATGGGTCACCAAGAAGGCCTTAGTCATTGTCACAGCAAACCGACCTTTAAACAACAAAGATAGGTTTATACCCCAAAACTGCCTTGTTACAAGTACTGCCTAATCCTAAAAGATTGAATGTAATAATAATGTTATGCTGGGCATCAAATGAATACAGAACCTTTTTCTTCTTTGGTTTAACTCTCACCATTCTGTGCTTGCCATCCATTCACCTCTAGTTTTGCCAACAGTATAAACAAAAGCACCGCCATACACAAGTTTCATAAGCTCACAGACACATGATAACAATCAAAATGACGCCCCTAGAGTTTTTTTTTATTAGGATTTGGTAGCGAAAACACTACACTACAAACCGGCAGTTCAATTCTTAAGTGTGGTGATACATTTTTCAATAAAAGGAATCAATCCTAGGTCACAACTCACATCTTTGGATATACAACATTTACCTATCCCACTTCAACACATAACCCTAAATTAGGAGAAAGAAACAGATCAGCAGAAACACATGTCCCTGAAAATTTCCCTAGTCCTACCATATATAGAGGGGGTACTAGAAGATTAACTTGTCCCCCCTGATACATCATCAAGCAGTAACATTTTACTACAGCATATGCATAATTATTTAGCTGTTAACATTCTTTTTAACATCCAGTCACGCTTTCTTTTTATAGGACAAAAGCCAGCCTATCGAGTCACACTACCAGGACAAAATATGTCCAAAAACAGAAGGCACGTCATGTTAGCTCGAGGGATTAGCATACCCTACATACCCACTTCTTCCAAAATCAATCAGCATATCTAGGACCCAGAAACACATAAGAACATACCAACGCAACATGAACTACTACCCAGCAACAAACCAATACTTCTCTGAGAGGCAAACTTGACAACATCCACCAAAAAACACCCAATTACAGATGCAAATGTTGAGTCATCGAACTAGGAGCAAAGATTCTTACCCTTGAGAGAGAGAGAGAGTAGGCCGCAATCCAGTCGCCTACAACAACAAAATTGAAGTTCAATTAGGGTATAATCAAAGTTAGATGAAGGGGTAATTCAAGGAGAGGGGAGGGAGAGAAGAATACCGGGAGGAAAAGGTTTCGAGCTCGACTAGCTCGATTGAACGGGAAAAAGCGACTTTATATGGACGGGGTATTTTCGGATTATTAGAGTTAGGGCAGGGGCACGCCCGTCCAACAAGTTTCAATCCCGATCCCGCGCCTTCCGGGTGGGTTCAAAACGCGGGTTTGAATCTATCCTTCAATTTTTGCTCAACCAAACCCTGGGTTCGGGATCAATCCCAAACCAAACAGGCACTCACACTTGGGCTTCCGTTTGCGAGGATCATTTCATGTGGGCTTGGTTTTGGTCTGGTTGTAGTTAATTGGCAGCTGAATTGTTTTCTTAATTTTTTTTAGTAGCTCATATTTCCGATATTTAATATCTCGAATGATTGAACTCGACATTTTCAATTAATTATCGGGCACGCTATTAATTACTACTTCTATAGTTGTATTGTATCCATTATTAAGAACCATTAAGTACTTTAGCTGATAATGCTACAGCACTCTCCAGTTGACAAATGTGGCCCAGTAAAGTCGATTCTAATTTGACTTTAGGAAACAAGAGACCGTGACAAACTTCTATTTCTACAGACAATGCCGTGGAATTAAGTATTATTCATCAACCAACCCAATTTGTTTGTCCTGCAATTTGCAGTGCTTCATCATTTTCTGGCAATGGATTAATTGCTCTGGTCAGTATTTCCAATTTGGGACCCTTCATGTTGTGAACACGGTTAACCCTTAACCCGAGACTTTTCCAGGCTAGGCGTTCCCTCGCTAAATTTACCTGACCATCGATATTCCGGAAAACTGTGACCTGGTGACTCGACTAGCTAGGTCGACTCTTTTTTTTTTTTAAAAGATCAAATCACACTTTTCTATTGCAATAAACTGGTTAGGAAAATCCTAAGACTAGGTTGATTTTTGGGTCCGGGTTTAACAATCTTTGCTCCTGGTTCAGCCTATTTCAATTGGATTTTTACACCTAGATACATGATCAGAAATAAAAGAATGAAAGGTCCAGGAACTCAAACTAGGAAAACTTTTATATGGCCATTATAAAAGGGATTTTCCCACTAAGTAATCTGCAGCCTTCACGTTTTCTTCACTAGTGGCGTAGCCAATCTTCGTTGTGGTGAGTGATGACGATGTAATACCATGTTTCTGGCCACATTCCGTGCATGTCTGTTTTATAGTATAGAATAGTTAGGTACAACTCAATGAATTACCTCGCACAACTCGATGACATTCTCTCTTTTGCACAATATTGGTACTTGGAAGGTGCTGCGAATTGAGGAAGCTACTAACGGGATTTATCCTTATTTTATAATGCCAAATAAAGGATTGCAGAAAATGTAAGGTTGAATGAATACCAGGATGCTGAACATAGCCATCCTAGTGTGTATATATTGTCATTCAGTAGATAAGTACAATTACAAGAGAAGCTATCAGATACTAGGTTTACAGATGTGAACAATATCTATAAAAAAACTAATCCTTATCTCTATTACTCCCCCTCAATTTGAGGGTGGTGGAGCTAACCAAACTCAAATTGTCTTTTAACTGTTGAAAAGCTGAGGCTGGTAGAGATTTCGTGAAGATGTCCGCTAGTTGCTTTGCTGCATCGATATGGACAACCCGGAGGTCTATCTCTAAATGCTTTGTCCTTTGATGCTGCACAGGATTATTTGCTAAGAACGTAGCAGATAAGTTGTCACAGTGAATCGGAATTAGTTGTCTTGGAGGACAGTGCAGTTCAGAGAGGAGACTACGTAGCCATGAGACTTCCGAAACAACACTGGCAAGAGCCCTGTACTCTGACTCAGTGCTACTTATGGAGACGGTTGGTTGTTTCTTGGCGGACCAAGAGATTAAGTTCCCGCCAAGGAAAACACAGTAACCAGTAATTGCTCTTCTTGTATCCAAGCATCCCGCCCAATCTGCATCACTATAAGCCACCAAATTCTGTATTGAAGTCTGTCGAACGAGAAAACCATGATGAGATGTCCCTGCAAGATACTGAAGCAACCTCTTTACGGCCTTCTAATGCTCTGTTGTTGGAGCATGCATGTATTGGCAAACGGAGTTAACTGCATAGGATATATCCGGCCTTGTGAAAGTCAGATATTGTAGAGCGCCCACAATGCAACGATAAAGATGCTGGTCATCTGCAGACAACAGAACTCCATGGTGAAGTGAAAGTGCAAGCTTAGGCTGCATGGGAGTGGATATAGGCTTGAAACCCTTGAAACCAGAACGATCTAATATAGTCTGAAGATACTTTTGTTGATGCAAGAAGAGACCATCAGCGACTCGTTCAACCTGGATGCCAAAAAAATAGTGCATGTCTGTGAAGGCCCTCTCCCCGAGGGACCCACCATATTCAGGTGTTGTTACATCACTCCCTCCGCTCGATTAAATCCTTTACCATGCTGCAGCACTAGGGATTCGAACTCGGGACGTGATGCATTTTTATCCCCCTCAAGGAGAGCACCTTCACCATCTCATCTGCAGATGAGATGGTGAAGGTGCTCTCCTTGAGGGGGATAAAAATGCATCACGTCCCGAGTTCGAATCCCTAGTGCTGCAGCATGGTAAAGGATTTAATCGGGCGGAGGGAGTGATGTAACAATACCTGAATATGGTGGGTCCCTCGGGGAGAGGGCCTTCACAGAAAAGGCAGCTGAATTGGTGAAGGTGCTCTCCTTGAGGGGGATAAAAAGCATCACGTCCCGAGTTCGAATCCCTAGTGCTGCAGCATGGTAAAGGATTTAATCGGGCGGAGGGAGTGATGTAACAATACCTGAATATGGTGGGTCCCTCAGGGAGAGGGCCTTCACAGAAAAGGCGCCTTTTTTGTGAAGGCCCTCTCCCCGAGGGACCCACCATATTCAGGTATTGTTACATCACATCCCTCAGCCCACACCTTTTCAAGGTTTAATCCTCTACCATGCTGCAGCACTAGGGATTTGAACTCGGGACGTGATGCTTTTTATCCCCCTCAAGGAGAGCACCTTCACCAACTCAGCTGCAGATGAGTTGGTGAAGGTGCTCTCCTTGAGGGGGATAAAAAGCATCACGTCCCGAGTTCGAATCTGTTAGAACCTATGTCTTCATGGTTCATTCATTACAGGTTTTGATAAATGACAAACCAAGATCATAACCAAGATAAAGCAAAAAGAAATCAAGCAAACAAGCACTCAACCAAAGTACTCAAGTGAAGATATGATCAAGAGTTGAAGTGCAAAGAAGAGCAAGAGAAGTTAGGACCTATTTGTATAAGGTAAAACACTCA